>QANX01007133.1:28009-81682 GCA_003254975.1 Ochetophila trinervis | reverse complement strand
AATAAAAAGACTTTAATAAGCAAGAGACAAAAGTTCAGTACAAAGTGATTAAAAAACTATTTTTTTAATAATAGAAATAAAGTCAACCTGCATTTATCACACTGAATCATCAGATTTTGATTTCTGCTCCATCAAAGAGGTAGTGTTGGTAATGGCTCTGTTGAACACTGCTCAGTTGAATCTCCGAGAGACCAAAAATGGAAGATGTAGTAAAAATCGAAGAAACGCGAGGAGACAGAGACAGAGAGATCATCATCGAGCCGTCGAAATGTTTTTGCCAGTGAGGCCTCCGAGCCGATACATCAATAACACCATATGAACATAGATTTTTCAACCTCTTTTAACTTGGCACAACTTAATTAAATGCAATTTTCAATTTCCTAGCTTCTGCTTCCTAACAGGTTATTTATTTACTTGTAATTAAACTAAAAAAATAAAAGTTAAAGAAAATGATTCTTTTCTCTGCTTAAATTGAAAATTATATTAAAAGTGTTTGATGTGAATAGAATTGGGATGTTGATTTTACTTTCTGGTAAATTTTTTGAACTGATATATTGTATATAGTGTTATGGGAGATTTTTGGAGTGAGTTAAAGGTAGTTTAGAGATGGAGAAGTTAGCTTGGAAGATGAAGAGTCTCCCTTGGGTGAGTTTCTTTTTTTTTGGTTAACCCACACTGCTCGGCATCCCTATTTCCTTACTTTGCCCTCTCACTTCCATTAAATCTCTCGTGTCTCTAATTGAACTTTTTTTTCTTTCTTTAAAAGAATTAAAATTTTATCTAAGGTGAAAGAGGATAAGTAAAAGAAATTATAAAAAGAAAGAGATAAAAAATTTCATGCAAAGAAGGAAATAAAAGAGTAGGAGAGAAAGAGACGATATGAGAGAAAGAAATATGAACAGGAGAGATCATTTTTTTTTTTAATTTTTGGTTTATAAAAAATCAATTTAATTTTAAATTTATTATTATTTTAATTAAATAAAAATATTATCGTGTTTTAACATTTTGATATTGTCGAATTACTGAATTATTTAAAAAGTGTATTTAAAATATACAAAATTTAAAAATTTATTTTAAATTAAATCTTAAATACAGAATGTGGAGATAAATTATCTCATATATATATATATATATATATATATATATTATCAATTCGTTTGTAAAGTGACCAAAATTCCTGGATTCATCATTCTTTTTTTTCTATATATATATATATATATATATATTATCAAATTCGTTTGTAAAGTCACGAAAATGCCTTGATTCATCATTCTTTTTGTTTTTTGGTTTTTTTTGGTTTTGGTGGGGTGAAACCATTCATTCTTCTGCTAAAGCTGGCCAATGGTTATCCTTCTCCTTTTGTCTCCTTCTACTAAAGCTGGCAAATTCGTCTACCTTTTTTTTGGGGGTCTTTTAATTGCCAAACTTCATCCATAAAGTGCATCTTCAATCGTATAATCTAGTAGCTAGTTTACAATTGATTTATTTATTTTATTTGTTTATAATATTTTATCCTACCCACTTTAGTAGTCTTTTTTTTTTTTTTTTGGTGAATCCCACTTTAGTAGTCAATAATACTCTTAACTAAAATCTAGAGTGAATCGTAATTAGCGAGTAATATTAATATATTAAACCCAATTCATCAAAGAATACGCAGCAAGGATTAAGAAATGGTGCTAGATTGTTAAGGTACTACTTAATTTTCTTCATATTATATAATATAATCCAAGTCTAATAGTCCACATTCACATTTTATATATATCCAACAGACATAGTATTTACCAAAAAAAATAAAAAAGACAGTGATATATAAAAAAGAAAAAAGAAAACATACATGTGATATACTGTTTAATTTCTTGACAAGACACCCATTTTATATCTTTATAAATAGAAGTGATCTGTCATCTTTGCTAATATATCTCAAAGTTGTAGCTAGCCAGTTTCCTTCTTCATTCATTCTTCACCAAAACTTTCTTTCTTTATCACTTTCTCATGGCGGCTGATGATGAACTATCTATGACCTTGCCTCTTTTGGCTGATGAGAATAAGCATCAGAATCAGGGGCAAGGGTGCAAACTAGAAGATGCAGAGTCAAATTCTCATCACCATCCCACTCCTACCAACAACACCTCCTTCTTCAAAACCTGTTTCAATGGATTAAATGCTTTGTCAGGTTTCTACTCCTACTTTCCTGCAGTTTTTTTTTTTTTAATTANTCCTACTTTCCTGCAGTTTTTTTTTTTTTTAATTAATATTTTTGCAGTTTTAAACGTGGATTGCGAATTTGACATAGTTAACAATTACCCACCGAGGCTATTCAACGTGAATTTCCAAATATGTTGTGATTTAAGCCATTTTATATATCCATGTCCTGCAAAGTTAATTTGTTCATACATGGAACAAAAATGGGTTTAAATTTGTACAGATTTTAATTAATTAAAATTGAAGACTAATTAGTATTCTATCTGGGTTGGATTTGATTTTTCCAGGAGTTGGAATACTATCAGTTCCATATGCACTGGCATCAGGCGGATGGATAAGCTTGGTACTTCTTTTGGTTATAGCTTTGGCAGCTTTTTACTCGGGCTTGCTGATTCAAAAATGTATGGACCTCGATTCAGATATCACAACTTATCCTGACATAGGAGAGCGTGCGTTTGGGAACAGAGGAAGAATACTGGTGTCCATTGTCATGTACATCGAGCTCTACTTGGTAGCAACAGGGTTTTTGATTCTTGAGGGGGATAACTTGCACAATCTATTCCCAGACGTTGGATTCCAAATAGCAGGGCTATCAATTGGTGGGAAACAATTCTTTGTCATAATTGTGGCCCTTATCATTTTGCCATCTGTTTGGATAGACAATCTGAGCCTTCTATCTTATATCTCTGCCAGTGGGGTTTTAGCCTCAGCAATCATTTTGGGCTCTATCTTGTGGAATGGTGCTTTTGATGGTGTTGGATTTCATCAACGAGGGACTCTGATTAATTGGAGTGGAATTCCTACTGCTGTTAGCTTGTTTGCATTCTGTTATTGTGCACATCCTGTTTTCCCTACCCTCTACACTTCCATGGAAAACAGACACCAGTTTTCAAATGTAAGCAAAAAAAATAAAAAAAAGTTTATAATCTAATTCCAAAATTAAATTGACAGGTTAATTAATTTCCCTACCCTCTTTTTTCAATGCAGGTTATGTCTGTATGTTTCACTATCTGTACCATTACTTATGCATCAATGGCAGTTTTGGGGTACTCAATGTTTGGGTCAGAGGTTCAATCGCAGATAACGTTGAACCTCCCAGTTGGTAAACTAAGCTCAAGAGTGGCAATATACACCACCCTGGTCAATCCCATTGCTAAATATGCTTTGATGGTAAAACCAATTGTGGATGCTGCCAAAAAATCATTTCAGGTTCACTTCAACAAGAGAGTTTTGGGTCTGCTAATCAGTAGTATCTTGGTAATCAGCACAGTCATTGTAGCCCTGGCTGTGCCATTTTTTGCAGATCTAATGTCATTGGTTGGAGCATTTTTGAGCGTTACAGCTTCAATCATACTGCCATGCTTATGCTACTTGAAGTTTTCTGGTGCTTACAAGAGATTTGGATGTGAAACGGTGTCGGTAGTTCTTATAATCTTAATGGGTTTTGCAGTTCTTGTATTCGGTACCTATTCATCTCTGTTAGAAATAATAGGGAAATTGTAAATGTGTTAAAGGCTTCTCCTTATATGAAATAGAGATAGAGAGAGATTATTTTCTCCGATCAAAATAGAATTTTATTTTTCTTTTTCTCTTTTGAGAGATCCGTCTTTATTGCATTATGTCTGAACGTGCAGTATTACCAAAAAAAACGTGCAGAACATCTCTATATGACAGCTGTTATTTAAAAATATTATATTGAATTGTTGTACCATATTACCTGTATACACTATGAAATAAAAAATATAAATCTTACACTTGTGATACCGTATTACTTATCAACGGTTGCATTATTGCACATAAACAAAATTCAAACTTCTATAAGCTATATTCGTTACCTATGCATATGCTACGTTCTATATTAATTATCTATGCCCCAACCATGTCTCGAGAAGCAACTTTCAAAGCATTTGAGGATATAGCTCGTTGTAAGAGCCGGACGAACCATTACACTTGCAGATTTGAAAATTATGGTTCGATATTTGGTAATCCTATGTGAACTTTGGTACAGCGATACAGATTTTTATCGCAGATTTTTACTGAGTTAAAAATATATCTAGATCAGTTCGCTCGTTAAATACTTTCTAAACTATGATCCCAACCGGATAATTCTTTTTTACTTTCACCAAAGAGAAGCAACTTTCGGATGATTTGACTATTTTTCAACACATTAAATTCTTAGATATTAAGCTGGTCAAATCAAAGGGTTTATGGAGCAATTAATTTGGTCACCGTTTAATCGATCAAAGATTTAAAGAAGCCAATTTTCATTTCGGGAGAATATAATAGACATTAAAATCTTAACATGAGCGATATTTCACAAAAATCCCGGCTCTTATTGTTTTTGTTTTGGACAACGAAAAAACTCAGCTCTTTACTATTCCGAGTTTCACATTTCCAATAGAAAAGAAATAAAAAAATGACAAAAGGAAATCTGGGTTAGAGGTTAATCATCTTCATGTGCAAGTTCAGTCCATCTAGCATCTGGTAGAAACGCTCGTATTCAGCTTGAGGATCATAGCCAGAGAAGAACCTCCGAACCGATCCACCTAACTCTATGCAACTCTCCCCAGCAGACTTCTTCAATCCTCCATTTCTCATAACCCTTCTTACATTAGCCGCTTTCTCCCACATCCCAACTTCAGCATACATTTTTGACACCATCACCAAATTCCCACCCCTCCTTGGCTCCAAATTGAGCAGCCTCTTTCTTACCTTATCTCCTATCCCCTCATTGTCGTTAACATCGCGGTTACTGCATGCACTGAGCAAAGTCCTCCATACAATGGGGTCCGGCTCAACAGGCATGTTATTTATAAATGTATAAGCCTCACTTAGACGGCCAGCACGAGCTAAGATATCTACCATGGCGCCATAATGTATCATCATGGGTTTAATCCCATGGACATGTTCCATATCGAAAAAATATCGGTATCCATCTTGCACCAGTCCCGCATGGCTGCAAGCACATAGAACCCCGAGAAAGGTGATGTAGTTCGGGCATATGGAGGACTTCATCATCTTTGCAAAAAGTTCAAGACCTTCATTGGCAAACCCATGTTGAGCTAGTCCTAGAATCATGGCACTCCATGTCCAAACGTTTCTTTTCCCAAGCCTATCAAAAACTAGCCTTGCATAACTCAAAGCCCCAGACTTAGCATACATGTCCACAAGGGCAGTACCTAATTTGCAATTCAAAATCAATTCTTTTTGGATTGCTTGTGAATGAACCCATCTCCCTAAGCTCAAGTTTCCAAGCTCGGTGCATGCATTAAGCATGACTACCATTGTAGTCTCGTCCGGTTCAAACCCACAATTTCTCATCCTCGAGAAATACCCAATCCCATCATTGAACCAGGAATTCTCAACACAAGCTGTTATAACTGCATTCCACGAAACGAGAGTTCTAACAGACATTGCGTCAAACAACCGGCGTGCATCCAAAATCTTCTTACAAGACCCGTAAAAATGAATCAAATTGTTCTGGACATAAACATCGCCGTCCAAACCACACTTGAAAACATCCGCATGCACTTGCCTCCCTGCTCTAAGGGCCGTAATCGTAGCGCAGGCCTTGAGAAGAAAAGGGAAGGTGAGTTTATTGGGTCTAATTCCCCGGCGACGCATTTCACGGAAAACCCAGATGGCATCCGTCGGAGAATCGCTTGAGGCGTAGCCCCTGATGAGAATGTTCCAGGAAGAGAGCGGCGAGTGGTCGGAATGATAGAGGATGCTTTGGGCATGGTTCAAATCCTTGGAGGGAGATAAGGCGCAGAAGCGGACAAGCTGGGTCAGAAGAAAAGTGTCTCCTTGAAGCCCAGAGAGATGGAGTTGAGCGTGAATCTGAGAGAGCTGTTTGATGGAGGAGCAGATCTTGAAGAGAGAGAGACATTGTTGCCGTTTGGAGAGAAAAATTGAGGAGTCACAGGGATGGGTTCTTGGAGTGAAGACGCGACTGGCGGTTTGGGTTTGAAGCCGAACCATCAACTGATTTTTGAATTTAATTTTGGGCTTCACTTGGCTTCATTTTGTTTCTTCCTTTAATTCATCCACGACATGTCGTGTGTGAAATTACCCAAAAAAAAAAAAAAAAAGACATGCCGTGTGTGAAAGTATTTTTTATTAAATTTTATTTTGGATTTCGAAGACAAAATGGAATTTTATTTAGGCATATAACCGCAACAATCAAAAGACGAATAAGTACGGCTAAGCCACGAGGGGCCCTGACGACCAAACAAGCTTGGGAGATTTTTTAAGTGAAACCCTTTAAAAAAGCATGGATGAAGACTTCTTTCAATGTAGGACACGTGACGAATTGTATTATGAAGGGAAAAAAAACCAGGTATAACCGGTTGAAAATTTGAACTGGACGGAAAAAAAATGAATAGGGAGAAAGCTTCCATGTAGCTAGTTAAATATTTTACATATATTAAATGAGTTTAAAAATATTACTGATTATGCATTCATATTACATGTTATGGACGAATATTACATAATATGATCAATATTACTGATTTTTGAAAATATTACACAATATAGATAAATATTATATTTAATAGCCATATACTACACATTATAAACTATATTACATAAAAAAAACATTAGATAAATTTTATATATTATTGATTAATATTACAAAATATGAACAATATTACTCAATATGGAATATGGATTAAAAAGTACCCAATATGGACTAACATTATCTACTATTAAAAATATTACTTGAAAAATAAGATATTATTCGTTCTGAATTTATATTATTATGCAATATGGATAACTATTGTCTGATATAACTTTTTTTACTCAGTTTGGACAACGAAGGCAATTTTATAGATTATGAAAAAATATTATTAATTATAAAATAAAATTATATATTTTGGATAAATATTACATAATAAAAATCATTTACCGAATATGGACAAAAAAATATTTGATATGGACTACTATTATTTAATATTGAAATATTACTGAAAAAGAAAAATGAAAAAGAAGTCTAAAAGCAGAAATTAAAGTTGACAAAATAGTTCATCTGCAAAAATGGAAATTTTCAACCTTCTCCATATCGGAAGATATTCTGGAGCTCTATATGATATATATTGTATCAGCAAAATTGCGAAAACCTTTTTCTTGTTTTTTTTGTCTTTTGTTTTAAAGAGAAAATATTAGGTTAAAAAATAGAGGATAAAGTTTCTAAATGGTGAGAAGTATTAGGAGAAAATCAGTACTGGAGGAAGAGAAAAAAAAATTCAAAATAAATGTTTGTTTTTATTATGCAATTGCAATTGCTACTTGCTTATTTATCAAAACAATAAAATTACTAAGTAAAAAGTTTAAATGCAGAAACAAAAATTTATCATCCCCTTCAATAATAACAAATACAGAAACAATAATTCAAATGCAAAATTAAAAAAAAAAAAAAAAAGCTAAAAATTTATCTTATCCATTTATGAAAAATAAAAATTCAAAATTTCACATTAAATAGATCTGTCTAAACTCGAAACCAATATTCTTTAAGTCACCAATGAATTTTTTCTGATCGCCATCTTCAGGAAACTTGGATATTGAACATCTCAAAAACCAGTGGGTTGCCGATTTTGAAGGAATTCTTGCAAAAAAATTAAAAAATTGAGAAAAATTTCTTAAGGAAATTTTACAGAGGAAGACATCGAGATGAAGAAATTACCTCAGCGAAAATGGTGACCTTACAATTTGTTAGAGACCAGAGGAGAAACGGTGACCTTTAGGCGCAAAATCATGCTATAGACGCAAAGGAGAAACGACGTTGTTAAATTTTGGTAGTGGAGAGGAAGAAAAATGGGGACATAGATTAAATGAAACGGGGGCGGAAGGAGTAAGAAGAACGGGGCAGAGTGAGGAAGAAGAGCGGGACAAAGGGAGGAGAAGAACGGAAACTTTTGATTTCTAAAGTTAGGGCAGAAGATTAGGACATAAAATTGAAAGTATAATGGAAAATTCATAATAAGTCGAGAGTAAATTCGTAAATATACACATTTAATTTTTTTTTTTTTTAAAACCTTGACCAAATTAGTCTTTACTGATTATACTCAACATGGGATTCATAGCTTGAGTTTAGCGCACATGCTTGACTTGTTGTGCAAACTCAAAGCCAGACAATAAAAGTACGTTAATTGTTTGCATGAATACTGCAATATTTATCTAAATTGCCTTCACAATAAGACAATTCTTGCTTAGTTTCATTTTATGCGATGGAGTTCAATAATATTCACCAAAAGAAAAAGAAAAAAAAAGAAGAAGATGGAGTTTAATAAAATAATTGAGTACTTTGGAAAAACATAAAATACAGGTGTATTTAACTACTTTTAATTAATTGAAAATGCATGGAAAGAGTTCCAGTAAATTTTTCTTATTTTTTAAAATGTTAGCACAAAATTTGTTTACCAAAATAACGTGATGTTAGTGGGTTCACTTTTTATGAATCTATGATTTTTATTTTTTCTAACTATTAATTTCCTGCTATTATTTGATAAATATAATTTGGTGAAAATATTTGATAGCCCTAGCAATACTATTAAATACATTATAGCTTAATCTACACTAAATATATCTAAACTATATCGGTTATTATAAGTGAGTATCTATTTTTTTTTTGCCATTTTAATATCTAAGTTGGCCAAAGTATTATACTGTTAGTATCTACATTTATTTTCATCCAAAATTTAACGTTAAGCGCACGTAAGTTGAACTTGATGAACATTAACAAAAGTAAACTTAGTCTTTTCACTTGCCTCTATCTCTCCTCCCTATTTTCTCTATCTACCAGTTTTCTCTCTCTCACTTTTTTGTTTAAATCCAAACCAGTGCCCCAAAAGCCAAGTTGATTAAAAAAAAAATCATCAAAAACTCATAAAAAAAACTCAAGAATAAGAAGGAAAATAAAAGCTAATTAAAACATAGAGGAGTCCCATAAAAAATAAAAAAGGAAAACAGTTTGGTTAAATGTTTATAATTTAATTTATGTTATTTCAAATTGAAATTTATTGTGTGATTTAAAATGTTAGAAAATTGTATTATCAAATTAGCAAAATGCTTAAAAATTGCACAAAGAGTACAAAATTAGTGCATATTGAAGTTTGAATTGGGATTCACTTTTTGTTGATTTTTACACAAGATTGACCCCTAGCTTCGTTGAAAATGTTAAGACGAAGCCAACATAATTGGTTTTGCCAGAAATGTGTTAAATAATAAGGTCATTCAGTAAAAATGAGTCATTTGGGTTGTCTTCAACCTTCAGCTGGATTGCTGATAAACCCGTTTCCACTGAATTACTTATATTTAAAATTAGTTTATAACTTACATTAATACTTTATTTGTCACCATTGGTGATTGATCATCAGTTTGACCTACATATTATATATCATTTTAAATGGTTACCATACAAATAATTCACTTTTGCTTATTAAAGTTTTAATATTAAAAATAAAATAAATTAAATTCTTCCAATCAAAGTTTGTCACATAAATTGCAATCTTACTAGTGACAATTATCAATGTTGACAGATAACAAAATTCGTATTTAAAATTAAGAAAAACTACAAAACTGATCTGTTAAGAGATACATTAATCAATTTGGTTTTACATGTTAAATCATTAATTATTTTTTTGAAAAAAAAAATAATAAGTGGCAATATGATTGATGTATATTTTTAAATAATCAAGCGGATTTAATATTTTAATATATATATATTATCTATATTTCCATTTGTCATAATTTAAATAGAAAATTTGAGTAGAAATATATAATTCTGGACCATCCGAATTTTTTCAAATAAGTTTTGAAAGAGATAATTTCTGAATAAACTAAATGGACAACTTAAAATTATATTTGTCACATCAATTTGGTCCTTTATATATAAAAATTTACCCGTATTAAAATTAATATATTTTAGTAGCTGAATATGCTTAATTAGATGCCTTGTTAACATATATTAAACTGACTAGATGAAATCAAATGTATAAATTAACAATATAAATGTTTACTTATTACACAATCGATGTATATTTGTTTTATTGTTTTCTAAAAAATATACAAGAACGATTCCCACGCACACAAATTTTAAAATTAAAAAGCATTTAAAAAATATATATCTGTTTAAGATTAGCAATATTGGGATTCCATAATTCAAGGGTCAACGCAATCAATGCGATGAATTAACTTCAATATTTTTCTCAATCACTCATACTCTATGTTATTGATTTATTTCATTTATTATATATTCTCTATACCTACAAATTTAAAGAATGTTATTTGTCATATTATTAGTCGAATTTAAATGTTAATTGATAATTTAATTAGCTATTTTTTTAATTAAAATTTTAGTATAAAAAATTAATATATAATTAAATATTTTCAAATAGTATTTGCCAAATTACTGATGATAAATAGTAAAATTTTACAAATATAAGTGCAAGCGTTCATGTCTTGTAAGCAAAGAAAAAACTATAATGAAATGTTGTAGCCTTCTCGATTTTCTATTTTGTTGATGCAGCGCTGGTCGATGTTAGGAGTGTCTATATGTACGAAATCAACTTATTATTCACAAAAATCAATCTAATTCAATTAGCAACCTATTTTGTAATTTTAAATCTAATCCAAATTGATTTCAACTTCAAATCATGTCCAATTTAATCCGGTAATTGTTGGTATGGAATGGATTGAATGGTCGATTTTAGATTAGGTTTGGATTTAAATTTGTATATTTTGAGTTTTAAAATTTTAGATACTAAAAGTTGAAATTAACTTTGAATTTTGATATTTTCTATTTATGTAAAATAGCTAAATATTTTATTAAAATCTCTTAATTTTTTATATATTTTTAAATAAGATAAAAAAACAAAATTGAATAAAATAATGTATCAATTATAACTAATTCTTTTAACTAAATAATACAAACCATTATAAATATAAAATAAAATAAAATAATAATTAAAAAAGCATATATCCGGAAGACAATTTAAATTATAACACAATATACGATTCAAAGACGATTTGTTTAAGCTCACATGCTTAACTTGAAATTGACACAAATAAATTAATTAGTTGATAAGTTAAAATAATAATAATAAATATATATTTAATATAAATAATAATAACATTTTATATTTAGACAGGTCAATTTGTTTAACACGTTGTAGCAGGTAGAAACAAATTACATGAATTGCCACCACTTCCGCTGTTAGCTTTTATGCCTTTTATTCTTGTACACATCCTGTTTTCCTTACCCTCTACACTTCTTGGAAAACAGACGCCAGTTTTCTAATGGAAGCATAACTAACAGTTTGTCTACTAACAAAATCATGTTGCAGTGATAATTGTTGTAGAATTTATGCAAAGATTGAGGGTTCAATTCAGTTTTGTGCTTCTTTTTGAATGCAGGTTCTGATTGTATGTTCACTATCGACACCCGTACCTATGCATCAATGGCAGTTTTTGGGTACTCAATGTTTGGGTAAGAGGTTCAATCACAGATAACCTTGAACCTCCCAGTTGGTAAACTTGGCTCAAGAGTGGCAATATACACCACCCCTTTTGATGGTAAAACCAAATATGGATTCTGCCAAAAATTCATTTCCGGTTCACTTCAACAAGAGAGTTTCACGCATACTAATCAGTACCATCTTGGTAATCAGCAATGTCACAGTAGCTCTGGATGCACCCTTTTTTGCAAATCTAATGTCACTGGTTGGAGCATTTTCTAGCAACACAGCTTCAATCATATACTATGATGCTAATCCATGAGCATTATTTAATAAAACAAAATTTAGAAATTAATTTGTCTTCAAATCCAGGAGTGATTTTGGTAATTGTTTAAAAATTAAAATAACAAAAAGTCAACCCATGAGATTTGCACAAGAATAATTATAATGATATCGTGAGTCACATATTGCGAGTGGAATGGTCTTAAACAATTGGCAATTGAGGTTCTCGAAAACCTTTTCACAGCTTTTTAATTAAGGAATTTAGCAAAAAAAAAAAAAGCTTTTTAATTAAGGAGCGTTCACACGTGACACATTTTTATAAATAATAATAAAATATTAATATGGAGCATTCAAACACTCATTTTTTTTTTTACCTATGGTAATTCGAAACTGGGAAATAATCTTTTTTCTATTATTCTTGTGGAGATTTTTGTCTTAAGCAGGACTTTTTGGATCTGCATGAGAAGGGGAAGAAAAATGGTGAGAAAGGCGTCGGTGTGGTGGCCAGTGTTCTTTCTCCGATATCAAAATTAATGGTCGAACTCATAGATAAATATAAGTGATAGAAAATAATGTAAAAAACAATAAAATATTGAAAAAAAAAAGCTGGTTAGTTTTAAAAATTAAATAAGGAAGACGATGAATAGTGACAATTTTAGCCTTTGTGCTTGGTCAAAACAAAAACTTTGGTATTGAAAATGAGTTTTCTGAGGGCCGCCGAATTTGGAGAGAAGACATGGAAAATGATGATGGTAGCTTAGAGTTGGCGGTTGCCTAAAATTTTGTGCTAAAACAATTTGATACCTTCATTTTTTCTCTTTATTTCACTTGGGAATGGCTATAATTTAACATTGAAAGCCCGCTTTGTAGATGAATTACACATGATTCTATTTTTATTTATTTTTAAGCTTAAAGTGTATTAATTGCATGGCCCACCGCAGTATTTGTATTTGGGAAGCTATTATACTACTCCTAAAGTAAATATCAGGCCCACATATATTAATTGCATGGCCTACCACAGTATTTAGGTAGCTATTATCCCTGAAGTAAAATGTCATCCCACATTTTGATAAAAATATCCGCAACAATTCTTATACATAGTATTCCCTCTCTTGTGCAAGTCTGCACTCTGCAGTAAGATTAATTTTCTGATATCACTGTATTCTTTGTAATATGGAGCGAGATGATGATCAACTATCTTTAACATTGCCGTTCTTGCTTGATGAAAAACACAATGATATGGTACTATGCAAGCTAGAGGATGACGATGCCTGTGCAACCACCACCACCTCTTTCTTCAAAACTTGTTTCAATGCAATCAATGCTTTTTCAGGTTTACTTCTTCTAAATCCGTATGGTTTTTATCATTATTAACTTCCTGCAGTTGAGTCTTTCTTACTTATTTATATATCTTTTTTCTTGGAAATTTTTTATTTAAATCCTTTCGGTTTTGCCTTAATTACATTAAAATACCATATTGAAAATAATCACTTAGACCCATCTGTCAATTTAAACAAGACAAATATATAAATCTATTTTGATAGATTTAAAAAGCTAAAGGAAAGATTAATGATGATTTTTCAAAAGCATAGAATCTAAATTTAATTATGGATAAACTGAAGTGATTTAAATGAGATTTGCCTTCTTCTTTTTAATTAATAATAATATATACCAAAATTTCATTTGCTTTTGGTATTAATTCTCAGGAGTTGGGATAGTTTCAGTTCCTTATGCAGTATCCTCAGGAGGATGGTTAAGTTTGATACTTCTTTTTGTTATAGCCACAGTAGCCTTTTACACAGGCTTGCTGATTCAAAGATGTATGGATTTCGATTCTAATATCCGAAGTTATGTGGGCATCGGTGAGCGAGCATTTGGAAACAGAGGAAGAGTATTGTTATCCATTTTCATGTGTACACAACTCTACTTATATGCAGTAGGGTTCTTAATTGTTGAGGGGGATAACTTACATTATCTATTTCCAGAGTTTGGATTTGAAATTGGAGGGCTTACAATTGGTGGAAAGCAATGCTTTGTAATAATGGTTGCTCTCATTATTTTGCCATCTCTTTGGTTGGATAATCTGAGCCTTCTTTCTTATGTCTCTGCCAGTGGAGTTTTAGCCTCTGCTATCATCCTAGCCTCGGTTTTATGGACTGGAGCTTTTGATGATGGAATTGGGTTTCATCAGGAAGGAAAGCTAATCAATTGGAGTGGAATTCCTACTGCTGTTAGCTTGTTCGTCGTATATTTCTGTGATCATCCTGTGTTACCAACTCTTTACACTTCCATAGAAAACAAACGTCAGTTTTCAAATGTCAGCAAAAACTGTTTGTTTGTTTGTTTTTTTTTTTTTTTTTTTTTTTTTTTTTTTTTTTTTTTTTTTATAGCAAACCTTTTAATTAGCATTCTTTTTTGGTTCTAAACCAAAAGCAATAGTGTGATTAATTAAGCTATTTCTTTGATTAAAAATGCAGGTCCTGCTAGTGTGTTTTGTTTTATGCACCATTGGGTATGCATCGATGGCGGTTTTTGGGTATTTAATGTTCGGATCAGGGGTTGAATCACAGATAACTTTGAACCTCCCAACTGGAAAAATGAGCTCAAAAGTGGCAATATGCACCACCCTGGTAAATCCCATTGCCAAATATGCATTGATGGTGACACCGATTGTGGATGCTGCCAAAAACTGTTTACCAAGTCATGTGAATAAAAGAGTGTTTGGCATCTTAATCAGTATTAGCTTGCTAATCACTAGTATCATAGTAGCAGTGGTTTTACCATTTTTTGCCGATATCATGTCGCTGGTCGGGGCTTTATTGAGCGTCACAACTTCTATTATAATACCATGCTTATGTTACTTGCGGATTTGCCGCAGTGGTTGGAAATTTAGTAGCGAGTTGCTGATCATCTGCGGTGTAATATCACTTGGTGTTGTTGTTGCTGTATTTGGTACTTATACATCCCTGGTACAAATAATAAGGCATTTGAAAATGTAAAAGATGATTTATATCCATTGCTGAAACTGATCTTCACACTTCAATGAAAATTATAGTTCTATTTTTTTATTCAACTTTGTAAAAAGAAAACTTACTGTAGCGTTATGTTATTTTTTGTCATTTCTATTAGACACCTGTGAAAATCAACTCAAATACATATATATATTTTTAAATACCCATAAATTCTATATATGTGATTTATAGTATATAATATATATATTAAGTAAATTAATTAGTTGATACTTCATTATTTTGCTATCAAATATTTCTTTATAAGCTATTAGATGGTTTAAAACTAAAATTTACAAATCAATAAACGATATCAGTTTAGTAAAATGAACAATGTAAGAATTCATTGAACTATAAATAAATTTTTAATCTCCCCCTCGGAAGCAACATATATAGCTTCTAAAGGAAGAACTGGTCAACCTTATAAAAATATATATAATATAATGGATAATTTATTTTTGTGGTAATAAAAATATAAAGTATACTAGATCCTGGTGGAATGAATATATATATATATATATATATATATATATATATTAAATATTTGTTTTGGCAATGAATTTATGAATAATTTAATGAAATACTTTTTTTACTGGTCTTTCTCTCTTTCATTTATCAATGGGGTTCCTAAGAAGTTTCTACATAACAGCACATATTATCCATATATGTTACCTCATTTAATTTTTTTTGGGTAATAGTATATGATACTGCTTTAATATACTAGGGAGGCCAAAATTTGATATTATATTATTAATAATGCTAGATTTATTCAAATTTTAAACCAAATTGGTGTACCGAAATGATGTGATATAATTTGATAGGGTTCATTTTCCATGAAGATATATATGATATAGTTTTTTGTCAACCATTAAAATCATGCCACATCATTTTAGTAAATAAATTTGGGTTTAAAATTTTGATAAGTCTAGCATTTCTTTTATATTATAGCTTAAGAGTGACATTATTTTGCTCAAAAAAATAAAGACGAAAAAAGAAAAAACGAGTGCCATTATATAATAAGATAAATTTTAGAAAATAATTTGTCTTCAAATACAAGAGTGATTTTTATTAACTGTCTAAAAACTAAAATAACAAAAAGTAAACCCATGAGCTTTGGACATGAATAATTATAATGATATTGTGAATTATATTACGACTGGAATGGTCTTAAAAAAATTGGCAATTGAGGTTCTCGAAAACTTTTTCACAGCTTTTTAATTAAGGAGCATTCACATGCATATTTGAAACACGTGTCCTTTATATAATTCCCTCTCTTGTGCAAGTTTGCAGCAAAATTTACTATATCTGACTCCTTGTCGAAGGTTTTGTGGGTCATCTATTTTATATTTTATTTATTTTTATATATAAGTTCGTTTGAATTTTTATTATGTATTTTCAGTCCAACATTTTTAACTATTTTTTAGTTTTTAAATGTAAATATATATTTTTATTTTATTATAAAATTATTGAATTTCTAATTTATATTTAATTATTATTATTATTTTTAAAAGTTAAATTGATAAAAAATAAATAATCATATATATATATAAATTTTTTTTTCCCTTTAATATCGCACATAGTTTAAAATCTCTTGGAGTGAGATAAGGCGTGGAGAAGCGAAAGAGGTGGGTTAGGAGAAAGACATGGAGGTAAGGTTAATATGACAGAGCAGCTTTGATGGAGGAGTACAGCTTAGAGAGAGAGAGAGAGAGATTGATGTTTTTTGGCAGAGAAAATCTGAGTTACAGAAAAGGGAAGGGTTTTTAGAGGGAATACGCGATTGGCTTTTAGGGTTGGAAGCCCATCAGCTTGATTTCGGGTTTTTGGCTTTTCATAACTTTTCTGAAATTTAAATATATAATATGAAACAAACTTTGTGAATTATAATAAAGAGTAAAGACATTTAACAGAATTTAACGGAAACTAAAATATATTTTAAAATAGCCCGTAAATTCCATGTGTAATTATGTTAGAAATCAAATGGAATTTATATAAATTATTAAATGTTTTAAAAGTTGAAATTTACAAATCATTAAATAACACAGATTAATTTGTAACATACAAATTTACTATTTGGAAAAAATAAACTAAGTATGAACTTGGTATACAATGAATAAATCAAAATTTTAAATCTCACCTTGATATAAAAAAGAAATGGTTAGTTTCTTTTGGTAATAAAATAATAATGGATATTGGGTTCTGGTGGAATGCTATACATATAAATGTATATACCATTTATTAAATATTTGTTTTGGCATTGAATTTAAGAATAATTCAATAAAATAAAATATTTTTTAAACTAGAAAAGATATCAATTTGGTTCCTAATTAAGAAGTTTCGATATAAAAAATATAAATTATCCATATATGTTACTTTTTTTTTTGGTAATAATATAAGTTAATTACTACTTTAATACTTAAAAGAGGGGCCAAATTATGTTATATTATAGCTCAAGAGACATAACTTTGCTATAAGAAGAAGAAGAAGAAAAATAGAAAAGAGTGACAATAATATTTAATAAAACAAAATTTAGAAATTAATTTGTCTTCAAATACAGGAGTGATTTTGGTAATTGTTTAAAAAATAAAATAACAAATATTCAACCCATGAGATTTGCACAAGAATAATTATAATGATATCGTGAATCACATATTGCGACTGGAATGGTCTTAAAAAATTGGCAATTGAGGTTCTCGAAAACCTTTTCACAGCTTTTTAATTAAGGAAGATTCGCATGCATATTTGAAAAACGTGTCCTCTATATAATCTTCCTTCTCTTCTGCAAGTTTGCAGCAAAATTAGTTTTCTGATCTCACTGTAATTAACTTGTAATGGAGCGAGCTGTTGATCAACTATCGTTGACATTGCCATTTTTGCTCGATGAAAAACACCATGATATCGTAGTATGCAAGCTAGAAGATGACGTTGATGACCCCTGTGCAGCCACTACCACCTCTTTCTTCAAAACTTGTTTTAATGGAATCAATGCTTTGTCAGGTTTACTTCTTCTTAATGAGTATGGTTTTATAATTATCACTTACACTCATATGTCAGTTTAACCCGTCAATTTTATCAGTTAAAGGTCATAGACTCATAGTTATATTTTTATAATATTTATTCAATCATGTTTTAATTTTTTTTTTTGGCATTTAACAGGATAAACTGTTAATGATGATTTTACAAAAGCATTTATAAAGTTTAAGTGTAAATATGGATAAACTGAAGCTCTCTAAATGAAATTTACCCTCTTTTTTTTTCTCTCTCTTTTAGAACTTTCATTCAAAATTAGGACATAATTAAGATTTGTAACTAGAAATTTTCATGGAACACATGCCCTTTTTAGGATTTTCTCATATAATTAAAAGTACAGAGAAGTTTAATATACAACAAAATTTCATTCATTTTTGGTTTTTTCAGGATTTGGGATACTTTCAGTTCCTTATGCATTATCCTCAGGAGGATGGTTAAGTTTGATACTTCTTTTTGTTATAGCCACAGTAGCCTTTTACACAGGCTTGCTGATACAAAGATGTATGGATTTCGATTCTAATATCCGAAATTATCCGGACATCGGTGAGCGAGCATTTGGAAACAAAGGAAGAATATTGTTATCCATTTTCATGTGCACAGAGTACTACTTATATGCAGTAGGGTTCTTAATTATTGAGGGGGATAACTTACATAATCTATTTCCAGAGTTTGGATTTGAAATTGGAGGGCTTACAATTGGTGGAAAGCAATGCTTTGTAATAATGGTTGCTCTCATTATTTTACCATCTCTTTGGTTGGATAATCTGAGCCTTCTTTCTTATGTCTCTGCCAGTGGAGTTTTAGCCTCTGCTATCATCCTAGCCTCGGTTTTATGGACTGGAGCTTTTGATGATGGAATTGGGTTTCATCAGGAAGGAAAGCTAATCAATTGGAGTGGTATTCCTACTGCTGTTAGCTTGTACGCCTTCTGTTACTGTGATCATCCTGTGTTTACAACTCTTTACACTTCCATGGAAAACAAACGTCAATTTTCCAATGTGAGCAAAGCTGTTTTTTTTTTTTTTTTTTGTTCTAAACCAAAAGCAATAGTGTGATTAATTAAGCTATTTGTTTGATTAAAAATGCAGGTCCTACTAGTGTGTTTTGTTTTATGCACCATTGGGTATGCATTAATGGCAGTTTTTGGGTATTTAATGTTCGGATCAGGGGTTGAATCACAGATAACTTTGAATCTCCCAACTGGAAAAATGAGCTCAAAAGTGGCAATATATACAACCCTGGTAACTCCTATTGCCAAATATGCATTGACGGTGACACCAATTGTGGATGCTGCCAAAACCTGTTTTCCGAGTCATGTGAATAAAAGACTGTTTGGCATCTTAATCAGTATCAGTTTGCTAATCAGTAGTGCCATGGTAGCAATGGTTTTACCATTCTTTGCCGATATCATGTCGCTGATGAGTTCATTTTTGAGTGTCACAACTTCTATAATACTACCATGCTTATGCTACTTGCGGATTTGCGGCAGTGGTGGAAAATTTGGTTGTGAATTGCTGATAGTTGGCGGTGTTATAACACTCGGTGTTGTTGTTGCTGTATTTGGTACTTATACATCCCTCGTACACATTATAGGGCATTTGTGTTAGAAAATGGTAAGGGAGGTTGCTGCTGCTGTTGTGAAGCTAAGCCAACAGCAGATTAATTTTACGTTTTGGTTCTGTTTTTAGTTAACTTGTGATGGTTATTTGGTTTCTAAGTAACCGAATGTTAACAAATTTTATGTATTCTAGGCCATAATTAGGGGATATTTTTGTAATAATATCAGTGCATTTAAAGATTAATGTGATGCTTCCAGATTAGGTAGAAAACACATGCTTGAACACTGTTGAAACTGGTAGTATATTTTGACAGATTGGTAATGAAAGTTGTTTAGTTATTTTTGCTCTCATCCTTCTCTGATTTTTGGTTATCTCTCTGCATATTTCTTCTCTTTTCTCCCTTAAATTTGAAAATGTAAAGGATGATTTATATCCATTTCTGAAAGTCATGTGTTTTTTATTTTTTTGTTTAATTTTTTTATTTATTTCTTTTGTAACTTCTTCTGGTTGATATCTTATGAAAAATAAAAAAGAAACCAAGAATGCTCTAAGACTTATAAAGCAGAGACCACTGACTTGACATTAGCTGGTCTTGTTTTGGTTAATTTGCATAATCTTTTGTCATCAATTTATCATCTGATTCTTGTTCTTGTTCAGCATTGCTATGTATGTATAGTAGCTGAGCACGTTCCCTTGTCTATGAGTAAATAAATCCATGTTCCCTTACTCTCTTTCTCAGACTTTACTATAACAAGAGACATCTGCGGAATAGGAAAGGTGCTCTACTAATCATTGACATTAGTGACAGAGGCTTTGCTACCATGAGGTAGAGGTAAGCAAACAGAAAGCAGAGCTAAATTTGCAGAGAAAATTTGTGAAAAAATTGAAGTGCGAAAAAGCTAATTGATTTCTTCATTCATGCTAGCCTACCTACCTTTATATATATATAATAAGGATGCCGAAATTTTTTTATAGTAAAGACACTATATGTGACAAACTATAGTATTCATATTAATTGAAAAATTAAATTATCAATTAAATTTTAAAAAATATAATTAACTTTTTATAACAATCTGATATGTTGTTATTTCCTAAATAGGGTTTATTAAAAACAATTAAAATATTAAATGAGTTAGCATTATTTAGTTAATATGTCTTCCCAAATATAGTTTTACTATAAAATCTTTACCGCCCCTTAGTATATCAAAACTGAAACCGTCACAACCTCAATTACTCTGCCACTGTTTATGCTACTTGAGGATTTGTGGTAATGGTTGGAGATTTGGTTAAGTTGCCGACTGTTGGTGGTGTAATAGCTATTGGAGTTACTGTTGCTATATCTGGCAATTGCATATATATCCCTGCTAAAAATAATAATGACTGAAAAAATTGTTAAAGGTTGATCTCCTTCTTGATAGGCTTACAACATTTTTTTTTTGTTTTATGTCCCCAAGTTTAAAACAATTATTGCATATTTTTTTAGCATTTTTTTCTTTTTGATCCTAAAAGGGTCAATAAGTAAAGGAAATGCGATTAATTAAGCTATTTCTTTGGTTAAAATGCAGGTCCATTTTATGCAGCACTTAGTATGCTTCAATGGCAGTTTTTGGCTACTTAATGTTCGGATCTGGGGTGAATCACAGATAACTTTGAGCCTTCCAAGGAAAAGGCAGCAAATCATGTTGTGGGATCAAATCAGCTTCTTCAACAAACTTCAAAGGCAGATGAAGATTTTGAGATTGTCCCTGCTCCAGCTATAGATTGAAGTGACTCATTCTCAGATGACTCAGAGGATGAAAATGTGGAGACAAAAGCTGAAATACTTGCTTGTGCGAAGAAAAAGCTGAGGAAAAAGCCAAGGGTTCATATGCTTGATGATGCCTATAATAAGTACATGTTTGATGATGGTAATGGATTACCAAAGTGGTTTTTGGAGGAAGAAAAGAGATATCGCAAGCCAATTAAGCCTATGACCAAAGAAGAGGTTTTTATTTTTATTTTTTTATTTTTTTATTTTTTTATTTTTTTTTATCAAAGACCAAAGAAGTTGCTGCTATGAAAACACATTTTAAAGAAATTAATTCCCGGCCTGCAAAGAAAGTGGATGAGGCAAAGGCTAAGAAAAAGTGGGATGCCTTTAGGAAGCTCGAGAAAATTCGCAAGAAGGCAAACATAATATCAGACCAAACAGAGATTTCTAATCGATCAAAAGAGGAAGCAAATTGATTTACTCCCCCAACCTTATTTTCATGGACAACAATTATTTTTGGTTAGGGTATATCATCGATTTCGTCAAGCAGTTTTTATATTTTTTTTTTCCCTCTTTGAGCGCCGACGGGAAGAAAGAAAATAAAAATCTCTCCCCCAACCTTATTTTCATGGNTCTCCCCCAACCTTAAAATAAATTACTGAGTTAAACTGTCTAACAGACTTTTTAAAAATAGATAGTCTTTTTAACAATATGTATTTTATTTTTTGCTATATCAGTTTAACAGATTTAATAGATAAAAAATATATTTTTTAAATTTTTTTATATATTTATGATGTGACAATTAAAAAAGTCCAATCCACAGTCCAGATGCTCTAAGATAAGTAATGTGATAGTAACCCTGGCTGTAGCCTTTTTCGCTAATCTCAGGTCTCTGTGAGCGGGGCATTTTTTAGCATCATGGCTTCAATGATACTACCATGTTTATGCTAATTAAAAATTTGTGCTACTTCTCAGAGATTTGGATGTGAAATTCTGGATATTGGGGGAGTCATTTTGTTAATTTGGAGTAGTTGTTCTTGTATCTGATACTCGTACATCCCAAGTGGAAATAACAAGGCATCTGTTATTGTATCTCATTTCAGCAAATTCATATAAATGCTTTGTAAATTTACAATCTGCTGCAATTCCATGAAAATCTGTATGATGTAAAAGCAAACAGATATCGAGAATTTACATGATATTTTAGTCTAGGCTTCTATTAATTTCCTTCTAGGGGTCCTATCTATCATCTTCTCTATAGAGGAAATATCTGTAAACTCAGAAAGGATAGCTTTGAATTCATCTCCTGTGAGGGTCTCCTTTTCTAAAAGCACCTCCACTAATTTATCTATAGCCTCCCTGTTATTCCTTACATGGCTCTTTGCAATCTCATATGCACTGTCAATTATATAGCGTACCGAGGAATCAATATCCTCTGCAAGTTTCTCAGACATGGAATTTCTTGCTAGCATTCTCAATACTACATCGCTGCTTTGAACCGCCGGATCTATCAACGCCCATGGCCCAATTTCAGACATTCCAAACATTGTGACCATCTGTTCAGAACAAAAAAAGAGAAAAAAACTTTCATTTAAATTTTCTATCTCAATTGGTTCTTTAATTTACAAATAAATATATCAAGCATGAAGAACACAGTCTGAGACTTGTTTTAAGTACCCGTCTTGCTATCTGTGTGATCTGTTGCAAGTCACCTGCTGCTCCAGTTGTAGTTTCTGGTTCACCAAAAATGACCTCCTCTGCTGCCCGACCTCCTAGGCCTCCAACTATTCTAGCAAATAGCTGTTGCTTAGAGGTGAGAGCTGGATCTTCACCTGGTATGAACCATGTTAGACCCCGAGCTTGGCCTCTCGGAATAAGGGTGACTTTCTGTACTGGATCATGGCCTGGAGTCAATGTGCTGTAATTGTCAAATAAAGATGATCAAGCAGTTTAGTCCAACAGTCTTTAGAACAAAAAATGATCAAATGTATTAAAAACCACAGCTCAGTCGAACTGTTCTCATAGAATTAATTCACTAAAAACCTTCGGCTATGATACCATATTGAACTACACTCCAGTACCACTATCCTCATCAGCTATGTCTGAGAAAACCATGGACTTACGCGCAGACAGCATGGCCGATTTCATGATAAGCCACGAGAATTTTGCTTTTCCCATCTGTCATTTTGGTTCCTTCCATTCCTGCCACAATTCGATCAATGGAGTCGTCGATTTCTTTCATCGTTACCTCCTCTTTACCTCTCCTTCCAGCAAGAATGGCAGCTTCATTCATAAGGTTTGCAAGGTCTGCACCGCTGAATCCTGGTGTTCGCATTGCTATAACACTCAGAGAAACATCCTTGTCCAGCTTCTTATTCTTGCTATGCACCTTCATTATCTCTTCTCTTCCTCTTATATCCGGTAATCCAACGCTAACCTGCCCATATAGAAAATAAAAATAAAAAAACAAACAGTTCATAAAAATATACAAACAATGAACCAAAACAACTTTGCAATACATTTTTTAGTTTTTCTAGCTTACTTGTCTGTCAAACCTCCCTGGCCTGAGCAGAGCAGAGTCAAGAATTTCAGGGCGATTAGTAGCCGCAATAACAATCACTCCGCTATTCCCATTAAACCCATCCATTTCTGTCAGCAACTGGTTCAGGGTTTGCTCTCTCTCATCATTTCCTCCACCAATTCCTGTTCCTCTCTGTCTCCCAACAGCATCTATTTCGTCGATGAAAACCAAGCACGGCGAATTTGCTTTGGCCTTGTTGAATAAATCTCTCACTCTCGAAGCCCCTACCCCAACAAACATCTCGATGAACTCTGATCCTGATAGAGAGAAAAACGGAACCCCTGCTTCTCCAGCAATGGCTTTGCCCAGCAAAGTTTTACCAGTTCCAGGTGGCCCAATCAAGAGAACTCCTTTGGGAATTCTCGCACCCACTGCAGAAAACTTCTCTGGGGTTCTCAAAAACTCCACAATCTCTTCGAAATCTTGCTTTGCTTCATCAATTCCCGCCACATCCTCAAATGTCACCCCTGTATTGGGTTCCATCTGAAATTTGGCTTTGCTCCTGTAAAGACATGGTAATATATATATATTAAAAAACAGTTACTGGGTTGGTTATGAAAGCTGATGAGAAACTTCATTCGTTCATGCATATATATACCTTCCGAGTCCAAAAGGTAAGTTTGGACCTCCTGGTGTGTTTGTCGATGAAGATCTTAATAACAATGAGCCAAGCAGTATCAATGGGAAAGCAAAGTTTCCTAACAGGTCCAGAATCGCAGGCCACCAGTTCATTTCCATTGGATGAACTGCAAAATCCACGTCGTGCTCTTCCAGTTTCCTCAGCAATCCCGGCAGCAATCCCGGCAGCAATCCCGGCAACTGAATTTTAACCCTCTGAACCTTCTCTAATGTTGGATTGAAGATCTGCGCGATAGCAACAGTTCCATTCTCAAACAGGTCTACTTTCTCCACAGTACCTTCGTCGATGCAGTTTAAGAATCTTGAGTATGTCGTTCTGCTTGAAGTGGATTCAACAGGGGTCTCTGGCTTGGCTATCGCAGGCTGAGAAACAGAGAGTCCTCCTCCTATTAAACCCAAAGCTGAAGAATTTAGTAAGTCTCTTCTCCTGCTGAATTTGAAATCTGTGGGACTTGATCTGGGACATGGTTTTTCTCTGCTACTGCTCTTCGGTAGGAAAATATCCTTTGAAGGGTCTTGGGATTTGCAGATTGGAGAGAGAGAAACAGACAGAGATAAGGCAGCGGACATATTAATTCTTCGTAAACAAAAAGATGGAAAGCTTTTGGTGCTCTGGTTGGTATTCAAGTGTTGGCTTTGCTCTCTAGTGGGTGTCGAAAACTGATTTGGAGGGAATAAAAGTGTTTGTTTAAATATGTAAGACAAAGGAGGTTCGAGGACTTCCAATTTGGCATGTTTTGAGATGATGTTTTGTGCTGGTAATTTCCGTTTGATTCATGAAGGATCTAGAGCAGTGTGTTCCGACTTCTGTTCGTTGACGTCATGTTTTATTTTTTCTCTTGGTATTCTATGCCACGTGTTCTATCTTAATCTATGCCACTTTATGTTGTCCAATTACCATATATTTTTTGTCATTTCATTTTTAGAATATATGACAGAGAGACATAGCTGAATCTATAACAGACATAACTATCCGAAAAAACAACAATAATAATAAAACGAATAAGTCTCTACCTTAGTTTTTTTTTTTTTTTGAAGTTCTTAGTATTGGTTTTGTTGAATACGTTCAAACTTCGATCTGTATGCATAGAATCGATAACCATAGTGTCATTGTGTCCTATCATAAACTTAAATTTAATGTGCTTGTTTTACTATAAAATAAAATGTTTGAATGTAAGTTTACTGAATGTAACTATTTAGAGGGATATTAGACTTTAAAGAAACGTATTAAATGGTAAATGCTTTAAAATCTTTGACTTTCGTTTGGTTCTTTAGTAAAAAGATTCGCAGTAAAAATTCTGTTTCGCTTGTACCTCATTAACAAAAGAGAGGAAGCATTACTTTGGCTGTTAATTTTTTATTTATTTTTATTTTTTTACAATCCACCATGTTCATCTGTATAAATTGCTATTAGTCTCAGTACAGTCACAGAATAATCAAAATGGACTGTAAATTAATAATTTAAAATAATGCTATGAACATTTTGTGCTATTTTATATTCGATACAAATGTTTCTACATGAAGTAGATTAACAGAATTATCAAAAAAAAAATGAAGTAGATTAACAGAAAGAGTACTCCTGGCTCCCCTTAATTCTGTTTTCTCTGTCTCAGACAAAACTAAGATGTTACGATTTCTGCATGCATACATGTACTACCAATCCTGCCCAAAAAGCCCCAAGAGCATGTCAGTTCCTTTACTCTTCTGCCTGGTTACTTAGTTTCCTTATGCTGCACTAATCTGATGTAAATTTCTACTTTTCACAACTTCGTACCAACTCAATTTCATATTAAGGTTCCAAATGAGCACATACCCGCCTGCTTATTAACGGTTTCCACAACATCTTGCCTTGTTTTCTTTTCTCAAATTTTGCCAAAGGCAAAGCATCTCTCTAGGGCTTTGGTAATGTGCAACAACATAACCATCATGACAACCTTCGTGGTAAACTCTATTTTCCATCCTATAACTAATCTTTGAACCAGAATTCTTCAGTTCCGCTATCCAGATTCCCATTGCAACATCCTCCAGCTTGAACATCTGCAAACAAGAAGTGGATCAACTTGTGTAAAGATAAGAGATAGTGCAAAGCATAGGACCCTAATTAGAACATGAAATATTGCAAATGCAAACCTTTAAATGACCTTCTTTGTGCCTCTTGTAAACCTCTTTTGCTATGTCATTTGATATAACATAACCAGGACCATGTGCCCAAGCTGGGTATGTTTCTTCAGGCCATTCCTATTAACACACACACACACACACACACACACACACACAAAGTTGAATTCTTCTTTTACCCAAAAAAAAAAAAATTAAAAGTTGAATTCTTCAGTTTTCAACTTTTATGTTGTTTTTATTGAGTTGAGTTATATCCTTCAACATTCAAATCCATCCAAGGAAAACCAAAGATGCAGCAAAGGGAGAGGTATACCTCACTGCTGATGTACCATTTATTGAAAGGATTTCTATCAGGCCTGGCTTTAAAGTTTATCAGACCATATAGCAATCCATGAGTCACCATGGTCCTATTTAAAGTCGCTAGAACTTCATCCACTCGAACAAAAGCATCATCATCGGTCTTCATGACATACCTAGCTGAAACAACCTGCGTCTGTCCAAAATACTATTATAAGCCAAGAGTAATATATGAATTTTCCATTAGAAAAAGAAAAAAAAAAAAAAAAAGGAAAAAAAGAGGTGACAATCTACCCCAAATATACAAATTGCTAGAGCCTTCAAGGTTATAAGACTATAGTAGTCAACAAAGGGCATCAATTGGATGTCTCCATATGTCTGAACCTCATGCCAGAGTTCCTCATTCACCATCTGCTTTTTATGCTGAAGTTGTTACCAAACAATTAGTATTTTTATTTTCAATAATACTGATCTATTTCATTCAAATGCACAAGCTAGTAGGACAATTAAAGAACAATCATTAGCAATCCATACAAAACACACCAACCTAACCAAGATTTTTTGAGAGAACTCGAGACATCTAGAAGTGCCATAAACATTATGTATCCTAAGGCAGCTTGTAGAGCATCATAACAGCTGAGTGAAATAAATAGTACTCACCAGACCAACAAAGAAGCGTACTGCAACTGCTCCTGTCTTCACCACATTATACTGCATCCATGTTCTTCGAACTGCCATCCTGCGCTTGAAATTATTTGCACTGGAGAAAATACCAATGAAGAGATCCAATGGCTTGTGAGATGGGAGTGGAGCTGATCTCAGTGCTTGTAAATCAACAACTTGCTCTGAATTCTCTGATGTTGGTAAGCCACTGGCCAGGAAAGAAATTAGGTTTAGGTCTCCAGAAATCTTCACTTCGCTAACAAGCCATGGCTCTAAACTCTGGAAAAACTACAAGTCACCAAGGCACAAGCGAGCAAGAGACAAGAGACAGAAACAGAGAAACAGAGAGATTTGATTACTTCGCGGTGAGCAAAAGATGTCATATGCCTTCCATCAACCGTCATTTGAATTCCTTCTTCTCCTACTCTGAGTGTCATGACTGAGAAAGTCCCTTTCTTTAATGGAAAATATTGTCTGGAACTAGAACTACTCCTTGTCATTGATGAACTTTTGGAAACATTCAAAATTTGACTAGCCACAAACTTCTGGCTCTCATAATTACCAACTAGCCTATTGCACTGGATTAGTCCATCCACTGTTTCAATCATGGAAATGGGATACTATAGATGAAGTAACAAACCATAGTTCTCAAAGAGGTATCCAAATTATAAATACCAAAAAACAAATAATCAGAGAAACCAGAGATGATTTTAAAGCTACCTTTCATATTATTTGTAGGAACCGGAGAGGGGCATCTCTCCTCTTCTCCCCAACCATGAGCAGCAGTCCATGTGTTCTGGACAATAACAGGATCATCAGTTGTTTTGTCACCGTATAGTCGGACATTGTAATGCAAAATAATGGGTGGATCTCTCCCATCAGGAAGTGTTTCACCCCTTAAGTCAATTTGGAAACCATCAAGAAGACCATTTGGAATGCCAACAATGGTGATGGCTGAACCCTGAATTAGGCCACAAGGGATTTGTAATCTATGGCTATTATAACCAAACTCTGTGGCATTCATCTTACTGAGAAAATAAGGACATTGTTTCTTCTTCATTTTAAGAAGTGAGCTACTGTTTGCATCACCATGCTTTTCCTTCCTAAAGGATCTCATAAGCTTTCTCCATGCATCTCGAGCTTCACTAATAGCTTCGATTTCGTAAGGTAAACTCTTGGAATAGTTATCTAAATTTTTCATATGATTCCATGTGAGTAAATAAATCTGAACTTGGTTGGCAGCTTCTGGATTTGGAAGAGGATGCGTTTCCCCATCTCGATTCAACTCAAGCAAACTAGTTGTATTATTTTCTTTGCTTTGAACTTGAAAAGGACCAGTTGTATTGGACAAGATAGGAGTTGGTAATGGATTCTTTATAGCAGTGTTACTCATTGCGCCATATCTGAGTACTAGCAGCATAAATAAGGACCCAGTTAAAATACCGCCGGTCCATTTCTTCATTTTTCTCATAACTTTTTGATTTTACACCAAAAGGGTTTGAAGTCTAAGTACAAGGTGGTTATATATAATCCACAAACTTACAAAGTACTTTTTGACTCTACAAAGATCCTATATTAATGTTGTACCAAAAATCTAATAAATTGCTTAGAAAATATGTATTCCTGAACATGCCGGACCAAAATGTGGCATGGATTAAGCATTGCAAAATAGAAATCCCTTCAAGAAAACTGATATTTAGTAGTGTGCTGGGTTTAGACCAAACAATAATAAACTTCAGCCTAAAGCAAGAAAAGATTCAAAAGAAAAAGAACAAAAGGAAATTACACGATAACATACTAGATGGAAACTAGAAGATTGAGAGAAAGACGCACCTGAACTTTATTAATTTTTTCTTTCATTTTTGGAGTGAAAATGTGCCTAAAAAGATGAAGAAGATGAAGATTACAAAGGAGAAATGGAGAGAGAGAGAGAGAGAGAAGGGTTCATGGAAACCAAGAGTTTGAGTTCGTTCGGGTGGTCCTTTCTTTGTTGGTTGGTGCTTTCACTGTTATATGACATGTCATGCCATGCCAAATGGCGGTTGGATTTAGGCTCTCTATTGCTCTAATGTTGGTAAGCCACTGACCAAGAAAGAAATTAGGTTCAGATCTCCAGAAATCCTCGCTTCACAAACAAGCCAGGCTCTAAACACTGTAAAAACTACCGGCCCGTTTAGTACTCGAATTAAATCGCATATTAAACTATATTTAATTTATTAAAATATTATATATTTTCAAAATATATCATTAAATATTTTCAAATTACTCATTTAAATAAATATTATTTAATACAAATATATGTTTTAATTGTTAATCATCTCAAAAAATTCAGGAATTAAGTATAAATACATTTTTAATAAGTATATCAAATAATAATTAAATAAGTATTATTTTATAAACATGTTACATTTTTCTTTTTTATTAAATAATTTTATTATAAAATTCTGAAATTTAAAATAGTAATTACATAAGTATNAAAAAAAAAAAAAAAAGGAAGAAGAAGAAGAAGAAATAAAAAACACAAGATGAGAAAGAAATCCACTTCTAGAAGTCCAGATAGAGGAGTATTAAATATGGGCCCAGGATTTGTTATTCTCCAAAACATACAGCACCAAATACATAATAAGAAAATCTATCTCCAATCCTTTTTGCATGCCAAATACTACCTACAAATCATCAAGGCACAAGCGAGCAAGAGACAGAGACAGAAACATAGAGAATTGATTACTTCAAGGTGAGCAAAGAATGTCGTATGCCTTCCATCAACAAACAATTGATTCCTGCTTTGTAGCTGAATTATAATATGATAAATACTATAAAAAAAAAAAAAAACATAGTGATAAGAAGTTAGGATGCAATTTACATTGAAAGATAAACTCTTATTTATTATTTTATTTAAATGTTGTTTTCTCACTGACCCTTCAGGAGGAAATTAATAGTATTGGTATCTTGACAATCAACAATGTTTTCCTTTTCAGTAATTAATAAATAAATTTGAAAAGAAAAAAAAAGCTTATCACAAGTAGATAATGGGACAAGAAAGAGAGAAAGAAAAGTTCTTTTTCATTCTGATTAATTTTTTTTATGAATATGTTATCCTTGCTTTGTAGCCGAATTATGTCCTTTAAATTATTTACCAAAAAAAGAATTAGTCCTTTAAATGAACAGAGAGACTTAGTTAGGATTTGTTGGTGTGAACGTTAACTGGTGCAGGGGAATACTGCAGAGTTAAGACAGAGTTTCCATGAAAGAGAGGATAGGTTAGGTTGGTTAGCTGTAAAAGTCACTGACTATATCTAATGATTATCCTCTTAATTCTTAAATAAGAATGTGAGGTATACCAATTACCAAACATGTTTCATGACCTATTGACCCCCCATTTTCATGCCCTTTTGTCTCCTCTAGCTAGTTTTCCCCTCATTATGATATAGTTGTTGTTATGTCTCTGCATAGTTATGCTTTCAATTTCCTCCCACTGCTAACAAAGACAACTAAGTCCAATCTTGCTGTTCTAACACTCCTCCAGCAGCCTCTTCCAAAAATTCTGTACTGTATATGAGAGGTGGCAATTTAGATTGGACACCATAATCTAACTCGATAACGACTCGCTAAAAATACTATTAGTTGCAACACATTTATCACTATTATAAATCAGTCAATAACATATCAACATGTTTAATTCAAAATTAACACGAATAGACAAAGTTAATTGAAAATAACTCATTTAAGATATATAGTATTTGTATATCAAACCATTATATAAAAGATATGCTCAGTTAAATGTAAGATAAATATAATAAAATGTAAAATGCAAGTTAGGTTATTGTATGATAATTTTAAAAAATGATAGATAAATGTGTTATTTTGATATAAATAAATATAATATTTTATTAAATAGGTTAAACATATCAACTCATTGAAAATGGATATTAAACAAATACGGTTAAGGTTGAAAAATTATGATATGATTCGTTAAATAAATAAGTTAACACAATTGCCACTCCTTCTATATATATATATTATATTTTGTTTTTTCTTTCCAAAATAGTATTTTCCTGGCAAGCTTGAGAAGCTGCCAGGACGATGTATAATTGTATACAAAGCTACATTTTGTCAATTCTAAAGATAATTGAGGGTAAAAAAGGGATTTGAGAAGAGATATAGATTTCATAATATGCTAGAGAACTGTTTTTGGATAGGATCCTAGTAAGCAACCAAATAATATATTTGATTAGAATATTTCCAAAAGGGGAAGTCAAGGTGCATAAAGTATATTCTAAGAAAGGTTTTGTCTGACTTAAGAAGAAAGTGAGAAATTTCCTAGTGATACACTAACAATAATTTAGTAATTAGACTAAATTCATACCCTTTCGTTGATATTTCTTTGACAGCCTCCCAAAATCATTTATACTACTGAGCAGAGAGTTCTCACGTTCTCTAACAGACTAGAGCTTTTCCAAATGAATTGGTAGAGGCCATGGAGGAGGAGTGAGTTTGTGAATGGCTTTGTTAGCATCATGCTGGATTATTATTGAAGCTGTCATCATTCCTGATGGGTTTCGGAAGTGGTTTTATTTAAGCTTCTATATGCATCCCTTTTTGCTTTTTGTTTGCCAGGTCTTTCTCTGGCTCAAATTGCTAATGGAATGGCTTTTATTTTTAGTATTGTATCCTTTAAGAATCATTTTTATCTTCGGTTTGTATATTTTTGGAATTTTTAGAAACTGGTTTATCTGTTTCTGGTCAATGATTAGATTGAGACAAGATGACCATGAAGCAGAAGTTGAGAAATTTGAAAACCTGCAAATATGTGACTACAGTCAGATTGCTGAGATGATAATACTTGCAATTCAAAGTGAGGTGTATGAAGAGGAGAAAGATGATTGGGAAGAAGATTCAGTTCTCGATGAGGATGAAAATATGGAAGAACTTGTGTTCTATCATGATGAAGATAAAACCAGGATGGAGTACTTTCTTTGCGATTCCAATCCATCCACAGAATATGAAGGTTCAACTAAATGTCTACCTGCTTGTAGCTTTGATTCACAAAGTGAACAACTATATGTGGATGACTCTTCTCCATCAATCTACACCTCGAGTAAATCAGAAGTGACTGCTGCAGAAGATAAGGATAACTTGGATGCATTCTACTACAAGTACACTGAAAGAATGAGATGGTTTGACATGCTCAACTATGACAGAACTTGTGGAACAAGTGGGTCTTTATTGATCATCACATTGTGTTACATAGATTCTATTACTACATCTTACTTCAGGGTCTTGCAAAATGAATGCTCTCCAAGCTGTCCTTTACTCAATAATAGATCCTGATTTCAATCATGATTTGTATGAAAAACACACAAAGCAAAACCCACACAGAAAAATCGTTACTAGTGCATCTCTGTTGAAACTAAACTATGTACTCAGAGAATATGTTAGTAATATTAAGATTTATGAGATTCTTGATTAATTTCTTATCAACATTCAACTTTGCTATTGTAGGTGCAATCCTAAACAAGCAATTGGGAGCTTCTAGTTGTAGTTGGTTTGAGAGCAGCGAGCCTGCAAATTCAGTTGTCCCTTATATCTCATGGAGCAAAAAGGATAAAAAAAAACTTTTGAGAAGTTTGGAGAGTGACTTTGAAATGGTTTATGTGGCTCAATCTTGCTTGTCATGGGAAGCCCTTCATCATCAATACAGAAAAGCCAAGGCTCTTGAATCCTCGAGCTCTGAAAGTAAAATATTCGATAAGAATGTTGCAACTCAATTCCAGAAGTTTCAAGTGCTTTTAGAAAGATTTATGGAAGATGAAAAGCCAGAGGACAGAAGGGTATGGAATTATGTCCAAGGGAGATTTTCTCTATGGAGTCTTCTTCAAATTCCAGATTTTCTTCTTCGAGTTCCAGAGGTTTCAGGTGCAGCTAACCTTGATAATCAGAAAGGTATCTACAACGTCATGGGTTACGATCTTGAAAAATACTTTTTCCATTCCTAACACGCTGTTTGACTTACAATTCAGTAAACCTTATCGTATTATTTTAAGCTCATGCTTACATGTCCAAGAAAAGCTTGCATTGTCATCTTGCTGATAGCATTTACTGAGTCAAATTTTCTTCTTGAATAGATAGTGATACCCTGAATCTGGCCCTATATAAAATTCTCTAGTTGTCATCTTAGAGATATTGTTTAATTACTAACGATTTCTAGAAAAAATTAAGCTCGAGAAATTTCTTTGATTTCTATTATTTCTTATCCTACATCAATGTCATGTAGTTGAAGATTCTCTGGAGGAGGACAAGGAAGAAAAAATAAACATAAAAGAAGTGTTGAAGTCCATAGAAGAATGCATAGATGCTTTTTGTATGTTTGTGAAAACAGACAACAAGAGATCTTGGTGGAAAGTTAGAAGCTCCTTATGGACTTATCCACCAGTGGAAGATCCAAGAGATTTAAAGCTTCTAGCTGATCTTAGTAAGAGACTTCAAAAGGTAAATTTTCAAAGCAACATATTTACATATTTAATTACCAAAAGATTCAGAACTGTACATACATATTTACCAGTTAGTAAATGAAAGTAATTATTATTATTATTTTTTACATTGTTTTCTGAAGAAAAAGATAGAGCTAAAGGATTTGCAAGGGAAGAAGAGGTGCTTGTTCAAGAGAATAGAAAAACCTGTAGAAGAATCCCAAAGAAAAGAGATGGCATTCGCAATGACAGACATTAAGCTGGTTGAAAGGGTACTTCAAATGGTTATGGTTTCCTCCTCCCAACTCAAATGGTGCCAAGAAAAGCTTGACAATGTCCAGTTCATAGATGGAAAAGTAGTGAGGGCACCAACCAGTTCCCTATTCCCACCTTCTTGATTTTTTATTTTCTTTTTCCAAAATCAAGAAATCCAATAATGCTTTCTCATTTAAGCTGGTGTACGGCTTATGCAAGTGGGAAAAATGATAGATAAATGAGAGAAGCTCAGTTTCATTCGTGGATCATGGATGTATATAAGATTGCAGAAATACATTTTTGTGTATCTTTTTTTTCTGTTTTTTGCCAGGATCATTTATATGTGTCTAGCAAGCAACCAACCGTAACAAATAATGACTAGTGACAAAAGTTAAAGGCCGAGTAATAAAAGCATGGGCCCAAATGAAAGCCCATTGAGCTCAACAAAAGTTTTTTTTTTTTTGATGAATAAGCTCAACAAAAGTTGAAAACATAATGAGTTGACTTGCAACACCAAGAAAGTACTTTTTTGAGAATTTTACATTTACAGATTTATGTTGATTTTTTTTCCCTAGCAGTTTTGAGTTTGTTTAATATAGTTTTATGTATGTAGAAACTTTTTTTTTCAGTCAAATTTTTGAAAAAATAGTTTTTATAAAAAAAAATTAAAAATTATCTGGTTATTATTTTAAAAGTATTTTTAATTTCAAATAAACTGTTTGAAATATAGTTTCAAAGTATTTTTTACTCTTAATTTATTTTTCATAAAATTATTTGACTAACATTTTTAATTTATTTTGCAATACAATATAATTTTTGTATGTAAGCATATTTATTTCAAATCATATAAAATATATTAAAATTAATATAAAAAGTTGTAATATCCAAATATTAATATTATACAAATTTATTATTTAAAATATAATTGTTTTATTATTTCAAAATAATTTAGAAACCAATAACTTATATTACATATATTTGACACTTTTATATATTGAAGAAAATAAAGATATACAATCAATGTAATAATAACACATTATATTAACCTTAAAAATACTTTGTAAAACAAACTTTGTAAGACAATCAATTTAATAATAAAGATAAACGAAGCTATAGTTGTACTTGTTTATAGGGTTTTATTTTATTTTCAGATACAATAAAAACTTTAATATTGTAAAGGCAAAATTGATGGTAAAAAAAACATGTAATTTTGGGTTGAATTTCTCCATATAAACTGAAAAGAATATTTTTTAAATGCTTATAATTTAAACTTTATCAAAATGGCTTAAATTTTTTTTTTACCAATAAATATTTATTGACTTGTCTACTAAATAAGCAATAAAAAATGCTTACTTATAGTCATCTATGTAGATATTTTTTTTTACCAAAAATAAGTTATATCAAACAAAAACTCATAATTACGATTCAATTAGCACCCTTTGGTCCTGTTACGATTTTTTTCAACACATTTAGCAAAGATGTTGAAATGTGGCTTCACACTTAAAGCATCTTCAATGATGCTCTAATCTTTTAGCCACTCAAAATTTTCTCTAATCTCTTTTCAATATAAATTTAGGATCAAACGGTGATAATTATAAAACTATACTATTAAAAAAAATAATGAGAACTAATTTTGCTAAAAAGATAAACATAAAAGATTATTTAAAAAAAAAATAAACATAAAAGATTAACAGTATAATTTTTTTTGTTTTTTTAAAGTATTTGAAAGAGAGATGGACAGAGGTTTTACGGTTAATAATTCTACTTTTTTTTTCTCGTTGTTAATAATTCTACTTCATAATGTGATTCAAATTTCGAAAAAGATATATATTCTTTAAAGTGGATACTCTAATTAATTTGAAATATTCATCATCATGGCTATAATTCAAGATTCGAAAAAGTTTGATAATCTTTTTTCCATCCCCTTCTTTCAATAACGACGAAAGGATTAGATAAAGATGTCTTAATATAAAAACAATTCGTACGAAAACAAGAAAAGCTCCTTTGAATTAAGCCTCTAAAACAACTAAAGAAACCGAGCTTTCTTTAAAAAACTAATTTACAGGTAAATAATCTTCCTAGCACCGAATAAAAAGACACCATAAAAATCAATGGCACTGAAAATTCACCAAGAGACTCAAGCGGTGGAACTGGAAGGCCATCATTATCACACTGATTTCATCCATGACACGTTTTAAATATGTGGGAAAATGTTATGCAAAGGTGGAACACGTGGTTAGTGGGCATGGGTTGGACTTCTCAAAAGCCCAGGCCCACTGATCCAAATTTCGCTGAATCAAAATCTTGCAAGGATTTGTGGTTAGCTGGCAGTAGCATCCAAAAAAACTCTACCCGGAACATTTCTGTTCCTAAATTATCTGCCATTTTCAACCGCATAAAGTCATCAATCACCTCCATGGGACCCATTTCAACGACGGTCCAGAAATATTTCTTTTTTTTTCCTTGTTTCTTCATGGTTTCTTGATCTTTCTTCCTTTTTTTCTGTTCACATTGTTGATCATCATAGCTTCTTTCACTTGGGTCTTATTCAAACACAATTCCTACAGTTGGGTTTTGACCTTTTGTCTCTCATTTTCCTCATTTGGGGTATATCATATTTTTCACTGAATTATAATCGAAGATTGTTTCGTTCACTCTTATGAACTCTTGCTGGTTATCAGGGGGCAAATCTTTGAATTGAATTCTCCTGTATATGGCTTCTATAGGGTCCTCCCTGCCTTTTATCTTAGAGACCAAGACAGAGAGTTGTGTGCTTTTTCATATTAAAAGCTATCACCGACCCAGATTCTCCTTCTTCATGTATCGCCCCAGAATGTCTCTTGAATCAACAGGTTTCAGTGGTTCAGCGAGTGGGTATTCAGTTGTGGGATTGTGTAGTGGACTGGTTGGTGGATGCGGTAGAAGGCAGCTATGGAGGAATAAGCCTTTGAGAGTGATGGGTATGGGCTCTGAAGATGGTAGTGATGAATCAGAAGATGCGCTCCAGGCCACTATCGAAAAGAGCAAAAAGGTTCTAGCTATGCAAACTAAACTTCTCCAACAGGTACTTCCGGTCACTGTTATCATTTATGTTTCTTAATGGACGTAGTTAAAATTGGAAGTTTTCGTTTCTTTGTTTCTTTTTCCTTTTCTTCCCCGCTTTGCCTTCATGTCAAATTTGGACATTTTTTTCCAACTGTTGAAGTTCATTTAGCATAGTAGGGAGCGGATTGGTGACTGAGAATTCTTTCAATTTTTTCGTAGTGCCTCATTTTGGCCATTAAGTGATTTCGGATGCCAGCCAGCTATGTTTCACTCTTAGATCGTTATTGCACCATATTAAAGTCGATTATATGCTCTTGTAAGGATTGTGGTAATATATATGCTGTGAGGCAGTGTGTAAACAATTTGTTGAAAATTGGAATTACGGCTGTATAGTTAGTCTGACTGCTGGATATGAATTTTGGCTCATACTACATGATGATCATGCTTCTTATTCTTAATCCCTCAAATCATTATTAGAAAGAACGATGCATTGGTATAGCATGGATCATATTTGAGCGAAATATAGTATTTTTTGAACAGTTTATTCTACAAAAAATAAAAATAAAAATTACGTGTGCAATTTGTTAGCTGATTCTTTATGAAATCTCATATATTCTTTTTATATATAAACACTATTATATTATTAACAATAACAATTCTGCTGGGTGGCTTTGGGTTATACATATTTTATGAAAAAGTTAAACCCTACTAAGTCCGATCTGCTTTTTCTGTTTTTCCTTTCTTTACAGTTATGAAATTTGTGATCTATGCATCTCAAATCTAGTTTCATTTTTTGATTTATTTATTATTGGTAAGAAATGGATTTTTTTCCCAGATTGCAGAAAGAAGGAAACTGGTTTCTTCTATAAAAAGTACTATTGCTGATTCAGAAGGAGAGATAGCCTCTTATGATCAAGGCGGCAGCTCTTTTTCAAATATGGATCTCACTTCAATTAGTGATGATGAAAATAGTGTTGAAGGCCAAAATGATATTGTTCTCTCGAGTAGTTATGGCCATCCAGCAGAACAAAAACCTGAAGCCCTACCTTCTACCACTAGTAAAGGGTTTATCAAAAGTGAGAGGAAAAGCAAAAAATGGCTACCTCAGGAAAATGTGGTCCCTGAGGTAGATTCTATCAAAGAGAATGAAGCCACTAGTTTAAGGACAGATTGGTCTGAGCCTCTGCCATATTTCCTTACAAACACTGAATCTTCGGTTTTAGAAGATGAAAAGTATATAGGTTTGATAGAATCAAGTTTACAAGTGGAAGATAATGGGGCAAGTGATACCATGAGTGAAGATGTAAAACCCCCTCCCTTGGCCGGGGCCAATGTCATGAATGTCATATTGGTAGCTGCAGAATGTGCTCCATGGTCAAAAACAGGTATTCTTTTTGCAATATCATTTATATGGTTCCCCTTGGATACACATAGCTGAACTCCTTTGGGACAAACCTAAACAGACCCACAGATGCCATACTTGCTTACCCAATGCTCGCAAACAAGAACCATTGAGCCTACAAAGTTTAATGCTCCTTATTTTCTTGTGAATTACTGAAGTTTGATTGTATAAGCTTGGACATATGTCTGCATGCATAAGTGATTCAGAAACTGATTTATGAAGAATTCTTCTCATAGGTGGGCTTGGAGATGTTGCGGGGGCTTTACCAAAGGCTCTGGCTCGACGTGGACATAGGGTTATGGTAATATTCTCCTCCTTATCACATTTGTGTTGTAATAAAATAAAGATAAACTAATGTAGATCAAACTGGTTAGTTGAGACTACCAAAAAAAGAAAGAAGGCTATTTATTCTGGTGTTTCTTGGTCTGGGGTTAAGCTGAATGCTTTTACAAACAAAAAACAAAAAAACTGGCAGTTGTGCTAACCATTCTGATTATTATCTTTATGAAAGACAATCTTTAGTATGTAAACATTATTGTTTAGCCAACTTGATAAAAATTTGGAGCTCAGAGGACTTTAGACAGCATATTCTGTTTATTTGGTCACAAGATAAAAATCCATATGATTTAGATTTTAATTTTTAAAATCCTAAGTTCTTTTATGTTTATGACACTTCATTTTGTTTTTCCTTAGGTAGTGGCACCTCGCTATGGTAATTATGCTGAACCCAAAGATTCAGGAATCCGGAAAAAGTATAAAGTAGACGGCCAGGTGTGCAACAGCTGCAACATTTAGCTGTAATTTAAATTTTATCAAATTGTTTGACTTATAGAGGTCTAATTGCATTGCAGTGTGTAACAATTACTCACTTTGCAGGATTTTGAAGTTGCATACTTTCAGGCCTATATCGATGGTGTAGATTTTGTTTTCATTGACTGTTGTATTTTTCAACATATAGGGCAAAATATATATGGAGGAAATCGGATGGTAAGATATCTTTTCTAGTCTTAGCTTCAATTAGTTCTTTAGAGGATTAGTGAGTTTTAGCAGCAGAATTTTTTATTTTTTATTTATTATATTTTTATTTTTTATTTTTATTTCTTTTATAGTTTAGTATTGGGTTACATTAGCGATGTTCATGTAAAAAGTGATAACTTCATGCGTGGAAAAGGTAAGATGATGGAATGGGTAAGACCAGGAATATGGCTTTAACCTTTTCTTCTTTTGGGCGTCTCTCTCAAGATTCCTGGTTTTTGGCAGAAGCTTAGTTAGTCATGAATTGATAAGATTCTAAGTTCTATCTGTTAGTTTTTATTGTTGTTGTTCACCTTTCATTTGCAAGCATTTTTGAGTCTTTCATGATTTTTTGTTTTATGATGCAGGATATTTTAAAGCGAATGGTGTTGTTTTGCAAGGCAGCTGTTGAGGTACATTGGTCAAATGTCCTATTAAGTGGACTCAGTATGGCAACTGATATTTTACAAAAATTAATAGATAATATATGTCAAAGCACTACGTATAAGTGACTTCAATAATACCGAAGTCTCCACAATTTTACCAAAATTTGAGTACCAAGTGTTACTCCTATTTTGTGTGCATTTGGTCCCCCTTGTTTTTGCATCTTGCCCCCATTTATTTTTCAACTAGCAAAGTCCTGCTACATAACTTGGCAATTGAACTTTTGTATGCTAGCTAGTGGCTCCTTTAGAAATCAATAGTTTCACCAATAGACTAGTATTTTCCGAACCTTAATGGTATAGATGACTTGCTCCTTCATGTTTCTGATATATATGTGGAAATTTTGCATTAATATGATGCTCCGAGATGAGAAATAAGATTTTTCTCCTTAGGTGCTGGCTCGACATGGCCTCCATGTTACTGGTTGAATATCATTTATGAGCTGTCTTATCCATTTAGATGTCCTAAATGTAGTTGGTTAATTGCAGGTTCCTTGGCATGTACCATGTGGTGGTGTTTGCTATGGAGATGGAAACTTGGTTTTTATTGCAAATGATTGGCATACAGCATTGTTGCCAGTGTATTTGAAGGCATATTACCGAGATAATGGTTTAATGACATATACAAGGTCAATCCTTGTAATTCATAACATAGCTCACCAGGTTTGTCCTCGTTCAACAAAAACCATGTGCTTTAATATATTTGTTACATTTTGGAGGAAGTTCAAACTATTTCTACATGCAATTTGTGTGTTTAGTGAAATTGTTATGGTTTGAATGCATTCACATTGCCATGCTCATTAAGTTTCAAATTCCCTCCAATTTCATGCAACAAGCAAAGCATGTACCTACCTGGATTTATGTTACATGGGATAGAATGGTCTAATTATTTTAAACATCTTTATGCCTGTCCAGATTTATATTTTGTCTGTTTATGGAAATAAATATGGTAAAAGAGTTTAGGTAGGGGGATTACCACTTGTTTTCTGAAGCCAGCTAAAACTCTTAGGTCATCATCTTGGGTCGGCAATTTTGGATTTAACTTAAAAGATAGAATGAGAACTAGTTTTTTTTTTTTTAATCAAAATTTTATTTTTTCAATCAAAAAACGAGAACAAGTTTGATATCCTAAGAACTGAGCCATTCTATTTTTCATGTTCTATTTGAAGCATTAATTCTTCCCAGAAAGAGTAAATTGCTGACATATTGAGCCAAACTTGCATTTTGAGTTAGCAGGGTGATCTAATAGTTACCTATGAAATTATAGAATAACATACAAAACCTAGAACACAATAAGCTGTGTTTTGAAATCTTTCTATCTCATTGTCTGGCCCATAGAATTCTTTATCTGTTACGTTATGTAATATAATTTTCTCTGTTATATATATCTTATCCAGGGTCGTGGACCAGTAGATGATTTCTCCTATGTGGATCTGCCACAACACTACCTTGACCTTTTCAGATTGTATGATCCTGTTGGTGGTGAGCACTTCAATATCTTTGCAGCTGGTTTAAAGACAGCAGACCAGGTGGTTACCGTAAGTCATGGATATTCCTGGGAGCTTAAAACTTCTGAAGGTGGTTGGGGTTTGCATGGGATCATAAATGAAAATGACTGGAAATTTAGGGGCATTGTGAATGGAATCGATACGAAAGAGTGGAGCCCACAGTTTGATTCCCATCTAACATCAGATGGTTACACAAACTACTCACTCAAGACAGTTAAAATTGGCAAGCGCCAGTGTAAAGCAGCTTTACAGAAGGAGTTGGGTCTGCCCATCCGCGGGGATGTACCCATCATTGGTTTCATTGGGAGGCTGGATCACCAGAAAGGTGTTGATCTTATAGCTGATGCATTTCCATGGATGATGGGTCAGGATGTGCAATTAATCATGTTAGGAACTGGCAGAAATGACCTGGAACAAATGCTCAGGCAGTGTGAGAACCAACATCGCGATAAAGTCAGGGGATGGGTTGGTTTTTCTGTAAAACTGGCTCACAGGATAACTGCTGGTGCTGATATTTTACTCATGCCATCGAGATTTGAACCATGTGGACTAAACCAACTATATGCTATGAGCTATGGGACAATTCCAGTTGTTCATGCTGTTGGTGGACTCAGAGATACTGTGCAGCCTTTCAATCCATTTGATGAATCAGGGCTTGGTTGGACATTTGACAGTGCTGATGCAAATAAGCTAACACATGCATTAGGGAACTGCTTATTGACTTACCGGGAGTACCAGCAGAGTTGGGAAGGACTCCAGAGACGTGGGATGATGCAAGACCTTAGTTGGGACCGTGCTGCTCAGATTTATGAGGAGGTTCTTGTTACAGCCAAGTACCAATGGTGATTAGTCTTTGCTCCTTACAAGCTCTAAGTACTCCAGGATGTGCTAGGCTCGTCTATGCTCAAATAATCGTCAATATCGGGGTAGCCTGGGAAAGTTCCTAATGGAAACAATTTTGGGGTAAATATTGTTAAGAAATTCTTTTTCTCCTTCTTGCCCTCTCTAATGACTAGTCAAGCTGACAAGGAATTCAGTCCCTACTAGTGGAAAGTTCTGTTTAGCTAAAAAATAAATGTACTCGTTGAACGTGTCAACCATAAGCAACCTTATTTGGAAATGCAAATAGCGGTTTAGGTTTTGATGACCATTTTATAGACATAATTTCATCTAGGGGCATTGTGTTTTGTCCATCTTTAATTTTCCTACCAAGACTTTTTCGTGACTTACCACAGAATGTGAGTGATTAAAGGTTCAAAAGGAGCTTTTGAAGGCCATGCACGATACGATATAGACATGCTTACTTTTACTATGCCGAAGACGAATGATTAAAGATTCAGAAATGGCACATCTTCCTGCAGAAAACCATTTGTTAAACTGCAGGACTTTCCCACGGCTTTCTCGGTTTCCATTTTTGTTTCCTAATTTTTCATTTTTTGGATGTATAAGCTTCACAATAGTAGCAGACAACATCCTTTGAGTTTGTAGCTTGATATGTTTTATCAACAGGACGAAAAAATAAAAACTTGAAAATGCTATTTATTTACAGAAAAGCATCCCCATAAAACAAAAACCTAATGTAAATTTGTAAGATAGGGAAAAGTACCGCAGTGAATTTTTTTTTTTCTTATACGCAGTGAAGTTTGAAAACATCATTTTTTTCCTTTATTTTATTTATTTATTTAGGAAGGATTGGAGTCACAGAAACAAGAAGTTAAAAGTAAGGAAACAAAAAAAAATAAAATTAATTGATTTTTTATCAAATCGAAATGGGATATTATTACCACAAGTAAACAAATAGATAGAATAGCCATCCCATCAGGACTTCCAAAATTGGAAAACATAATAAACCTGACATAGATACATACATAAAATTAAGTTATACCACTCATGGAGAAATTCTTTTGCACTTAGAGGTTTGTAGGCTCTATGTGAGGGAAACTCCTCTGTTTCGATCAAACTGCAAACACGGGCGTGTCGAAAAGAGCCCTGCAAAGCCCTTCGACAGACACCCTTCAACAGCACACAGAGATTTGGAAGCACTTAAAGGAGAATTATGTCTACCGATTTCAATGCAGTCATCTCCGGTATTCCCTGATAAATTATCTCCCCAATTTGCTACTTTGTAGGACATCAACCTACCTCTCTTTAAGCTCGTTACAGGATTCAGATTTGTACTGTCAGGGAAGATGTTAACTAAGGACCCCAAATCATCTATTTCAAGGTCCTCATGCGACTTCCTCTTTAAACCAGGAAAAAATTTCAATCCTGCAATAGAGCCACAATATTATCAGGATGCAGTTTTTTGGCTTGTTTATTAAATGGCATTCCTTAGCAAGTAACATAACTAAACTTGATTGCAACAATTGACATACCAGGAAGTGGGTCATCAGACACGCATAACTGGGACTCTGAATCACCACAATTACAGAAAAAGATGGGACTTTCATTAGATCCTGAGACTCTGGCAACATAAAGATGTGTAATCGTTAATCCTCTGAGATACAAAAAAGGTTGATCATCAAAGAGTTCAGACAAATTAATTAAATATGTCTAATTAGGACTGCAAAAAATATATATTTAGAACAAAACTATGGGACCTGCTCCAATATAATGATTAACCTCCAAGCTTTCATAGATCATAAACCACAAATGTATAACCAAAATTATGAACTCCCTCAGTAACATCCACTACTACCTAGTAGTAACCACCAAATGAATGGCATATACCTTTAAGATATAGTTCAAACCATTCAAAATACCAAGGTGGTTAACATGGAATGTGACAAATATGACAGCACATCAAAGCATAATGAAATAGAATCTTTAACCAGAAAATGTAATAATGAATCAGGCAAATAAATAACGGATAAACAATGATGAAATTGCAAAACATCTTAAAAAAAAATAATTTGCTTTCAAGGTATACAAATCAAACCTGTACATATGTTCAACAAAGTCATCTATTAAAACGGGCCAAGCTCCTGCAAAAATGTTAAGCAATCATCATTACAATCATGTGGAAGCATGTAAATTCCTTTCTATAAGTGGAGATGCATAAAAACAGTGCTACCAACAAATAACAAAAAACAAAAGTTTAAGATGGAATCTATAGTTTAGATTATCTTGTTAAGATAAAATTGTTAGTAGATTCCAGGTGCTGCTACAGATTATAAAATGAACTCGCATCTGCCCTAATGAAAATATCTTTTCCTAACTAAGTATTCAACTTTGAGTACATATTGTTATTAATTGATAAAATTTCAAAGAATAGGAGAGAACCAATCAAAGGTTTCCCATCATGCATTATGTCGAGAAAAATGATATTTATCTGTAACAGCATAAATCAAATGCATGATTATCATTCCATTTCTCATGATCTTATCTACAGGCAATGCCATGCACTAACCTGAAAAAAAGTTGTGGCATAACAGAACAAAAGATAAACATTAAATGCACATAAGTAGATAGCATCAATAACAGAATGGAAATGGTAAAGCAATCAAAATTAGTAGGACCCAAGTCATCCAACTAGAGCTATTAATACCTTCCGGGTCATACCCTTCCAGATTCTCGTGCACACACCGGCTGAAAGCTAAAACTTGCCGCCAAGTATCCTCAGAGATGTTATGCCGTTGATTTTTCTAAACAGTTTTAAAAAGTTTAGATATCTCTATAAGAAGTAACGTGCACTTCAGCTATAAATAAGAAAAATATTTGTTAACGATATTATATGCACATCCAAATTAATTAAACAAGCCAATTTGCTTTCAATTTTCAAGAATTAAATCTGCAAAGAAAAACTTATCACTTTTTTTTCAATAAGGCACAATAACCTATGAAACATTTACATTGGTTTAAAAATCTACAAACATATAACCTAGGAACTGCTAAAATCTGTGGTTTAGCATGATCAGACCAAGACATGTAGTAATTGCTCATTGGCAAGAGAGCTTGACAATACCTCAACGAAGTCACACCATTGGTTAAGTAATCGAAACCTCCCAACTAAAACTAATCTCCAGGCACTAACTGCCCTATTTACAGCTGCAAAATTCCAGGAAAATAGATCAATAAGATATCTTTGCAATATAGTAGTGAATTAACAAACAACTAAAAACTTTAACACCAACACACACACACACACACACAGAGAGAAGAAAACTTACTGATGTTCTTTTGACCATTTTCACGGCATATGAAGAAAACAAAATCATAGAATCGCGAGAATTCAGAAAATTCTACCTAAAAGGAAAAAAAAAAAAAATTATCAAAATGTAACAAATTTTGAAGATACACAGTTATCAAAGAATGGCAATATAGTTAATAAAATGAGTAACATAAATTAGGCCAAAGAACATTTAATAATGAAATCTCACCATCAAGTCTAGCTGTGGCATGAGCTTCAAAAGTTCATCAAAAATTGAAACCCTGTCAAACTAAACACCATAAATTTTCAAAGAAACAAAGAGCAAAAACAATTAATTTATCAAAGGTTAAATCAACAATCACATTGCTCCAATGTCAAACTTAATTTTAGCTTGTAGCAAGATGCAAACCTTGTACGCAATCTCGACTCTATCAGTCTTAAAAGTTGATCCAGTGCCTCCTTTGAATGTTTAGACATTTGCAAGTCATTATCTTGTCTACAACCTTCTTCACCATGAACATAAGCGTTTCCTGATCTGATATCTGCAAGAAAAGTTCAAAAACAAACCAAAATGACTTTTTAAGGCCAATTTAACAATTTTAAATTTGTGTGAATTATGTGCTCTGTTTTATGTAACAGAATGGTAGAAAAATATTCCCATTTCAAAAACATATCCAAGGAAATTTAAGTTTAGCTACCAGCAAAACTGAAGAGAAGGTTACCCATCCAGCAAACGTTTTCATAAAGCAATTGCAACTTAAACTAATTCTGATAGAGACACTCGATCAAGCACAATGCTTTACTCATCAACCAGATCAATCAAGTCAAAAAAACGTTTCTTTCTTTAGTTCCAGATAATCTTAAAGCCTTACGACAACAAAATAAAATAAAATTTAATAATTTGACGAAAATCTAATCCGGTAGCACAGAAAGATTGAGATCTTAAGCAGTTGAATTAACGAATTTGACAGTAATCAAAACGCAAAACCCTATGCATCCAGTAAAAAGAACAGAAAAAAAAAATGACAAGAGACTTTCGAACCGCAACTCTCACTTGCTCGTAGCTCCGATTTCTGCGTGATGAAAACTAAATCACACTAACCCCTCAGCGCATGTCTTACTCACAGATAATACTCGGGAAAATTTTTTGAACAAAAAATACATCAGTATTCAAAGAAGCAATACCTTCGCGTAAAATATTGAGATTCAATACAAAAACAAGCTTAATGCGATTGAAGAAACAAATTTCAGCTTGAAGCGCATAAATATTGTCAAACAGGTAACCAAAATTCACCTTCTCAGTAACCAAAGAAACAACCTTTTCAAAAACATCGAGCTCAACAACAATCGAGGAATTAAGAAGAACAAAAACAAAAAAACAAAAATAAAAAGGATATGAATAAATAAGTAAATTACCATAGTATCGCCGATAAACCTCAAATATGTCGAATCGATTGGACCCCGACGGATCCATAAAGAGGTAGTATAAAAAGCAGAGGTTTTGGGGTGAGAAAGAGAGTAATCGTAGAAGAAGTAAAGTGAAAACCCTAGAAGAACATCGAGGAAAGAAGAAGCAACTGATTTTGAGAAACGCAAGCACGGAGAGACAAATTCTCTTTGTGTTGTTCCGTGCGTATCTCCAAATCGATCAATCTCTCTCTCTCTCTCTGTGAAATCTACCCAACAGAGAGAACCGGATATATAGTATGTCGGTCTCGGCTTTGCAAGCTGTAGCGGTTCGGGAATGGGAATTATTAATAATAATGGAACTGGGCCTCATTGATTATGGACCGCTAATTCCTTACGCAAACTGTTTCTGAATACACACCCAAGACAAAGAAAAACTAACTATATATGTTAGTGTTGTCATGTATACGGAATTTAAATGGATGCACTCGTCAACTTGTTAACGTGTCATATCGTATTGTGTTTATTTAATGTAATATTTATGTTCGTATTAAAAAAAATTTATTTAAACCTGATTAGTTAAATTTTTATGTTGAAATATATAAATTAAAATCTGTTCATGAAATTATCATATAACTTATTATCCAACACGTTAAATTTATTTTTTTTTAAATAAAAAGTATATTTGATTTATAGTTCATAATTCATACTAAAAAATAACGAATCTCAGACAAAGATACATATTTATTTCATTTTACAAATCAAAAATAAAAACTAAAGAAACGTAGTTAATACATATTAAAAAAATAACAAACCACATAAACATAATACTTAAATGTTTTTACAAATAAATAATAAAAATTTAAAACAATATTATTTGAAATAACAATAATACATAAACATATTCAATTTCAACCACATCTTCATTTCTTTAGAGTTTTTTTAGTTAAATTGCTAAATTGTCATTAAAAATTAATGGGTCCATAATGGGTCTAATGATTTTTCGCGAGTCAACCCGTTAAGATAATGGGTTCATAATGGGTCAACCTATTATCAACACAATCCGATTCAAATAAATCCAAACCTATAAAAAATATTCGTGTTTGTGTCGTGTTAACGAGTCATGTTGAAATTTGCCAGGTCTATGCACTCAATCTCTATTAATTACTTTTATTTTAATTTTTCAAAAGTTTTAAAAAATTTTATACGGAAATTAAAAGTTTTAAAAAGTATTTAAGATTCAAAATTTCAAATATATATGAATTAAAGATATAATGGCATTTTAAAGTGGGCTAAAAGATATGAGAATATATCATCATTTTATCTTATTTTCATAATTCATGAGAAAATAAAATGAAAAACAAAATTATTATTGGACAGTTAAATAGGGAATGCATAATTTAATGTACCTTCAGCTGCTAAAGATTAATTAAGTAGTAACCATTAATCAAACTTGCCAAAAAAAAATTTCCCTACTAATGAAACATACCCATCGTTCTAAATTTACTGATCTATGCCCACCAACTCTTTAATATACTCAGTAAATACTAAATATACCTTCTTAATTAAATGCTACCACCAACCCCACTATGGTCTTTGGCTCCGAGCTCAACATCTTGGAAACTTGTTGTTTATAAATCTTGTTGAAGATGATGAACAGTTGTAGGCATGTGATTTCAAAAGGAAAAGCCATCCAAAACTCCATTGCTTTTTAGGAGCTCAGCATGAGCTAAACTGGCGCAGACAATAGATATTGAAAGGCTCAAAAAATCAAATCCCCTAGAGGAAATTTAGGGCAAGACAGATGTGTCCTAAAGTTGATGCTTTGCACGCCACCCTTGACAGACAAGTTCTATTCCAAATGGATGATCTTAGGGCCTCATTGCTACATAAAGTTTGAATCACCAAATTTGACCCACAAGTCCTTGGACAATGAGCTGAAGATATGGTTAAGAGTCTTGCTACCTTTAAAGCTCATAAGAGAGAAGACATGGGTGGACTGCATCCATATTTTTTAAGTGAAATTGGGCTTCGCACTTCAAACTTTATAAGGGCATCTGGATCAAAAACTGATAGACCCAAAAGTGGGCCTTTTTTGCGCAAGAGAGCCTCAAAGGCCCTTGCTAACTCACCTAAGAGAGCCTTACTTCTCTCTTCTGAAAAGAGACATCCCAATAGGCTATTCACAAATGTTTATAATTCTGAGCCCTCGTTGCTGGGGAATGAGACTTCTAGAACTCTAAACACTGAAGGAGAAATATCACCAGATTTGATAGACATGTCCTCCCCGGCTTCCATGACCGCATCTGTGGGTTTTAATATAGGAAGCAATGCTTGGAGTGGTGAACGACAGTCCAATCGCAAATGGACAAAAGATGCAAGAATATCAAACTCTCTTATTAACTCAAGGCCAAGACGAACAAGGGAACGAAGACATAATTCCAACTCCAGACGGGATTTTTAAATGGCCAAGGAGGAGGGCCCGAACAAGCCCCTCCTAATTTTCCAAACATTCTTTCTTGGAACTGCTGGGGAATTGCTCACTTAGATACGTTCAATTTTCTCCACAATCTTATAAAGAAGCATGGACCTTCATGCGTCTTTCTGATGGAAACAAAATGCGATGAATCTAAGCTCCAAAAGGTATATAGGAAATTGGGTTTCTGCTCTTTTTTCATTATTAATCCCATCGGTTTAGCTGAGGGTTTGGCCCTATATTGGAATTATTCAATCACTTGGAAATTTTTTGGACTTCTGGGAGAATGATTTATGGTGAGGTCTCGGGTGCTGATGGGAGTAACCGATAAGGACTATATGCATGTTACGAAACCCTTTACACTAGTGAGAAACTAAATTTTTAGGAAAATTGTGGAAATTCCATTAGCAATACTAATCTGCCTTGGTTATTGTTTAGGGATTTAAATAAGATTATGAATGAGAATGAGAAACTGGGGGGAAGACACTTGTGGAGGAAAATTTTATACATGAAGTCAATTATGCAGAATTTGGGTGCCATCGATCTAGGTTTTCAGGGGCAACGATTTACCTAGAAAAACAATCATGAAGGCAAAGGCCTTATTAAAGAGAGATTGGACAGAGCATTGGCCAACAGACATTGGCTTCTCCGGTTCCCTATAGTTTCAGTGTTTCATCTGGTTAAGGAACATTCTGAACACTGCCTAATTCTAATTTCTTCTGGAAAGAGAAATAATGGTGGAAACAGACCTTTTAGATTTCTTTAGGCTTGGATCACTGATGGTCAAAGTCATCAGGTTGTTAACCATGCGTGGAATCAAGACTCTAGCCAGAGCTTATGGAACCATAAAATGAACAGAAGCTTATACAACACCACTTGTGCTCTTCAAAGATGGAATAGGGAAAATTTTGGGTATGCTCAGCTAATGATTAAAGAGTTGGAAAAGCAGTTGGAACACATTCAAGTTATTGAGGATGAAGATCATCCTTCGGCAATTCAAGAGAACATCATACAGCTACTACAAGTTCAACGAAATAGACTCAAGTCTATATATAGACAAAAATAATGGAAACTTGGCTTATTCAGGGCGATCAAATCACAAATTTTTTCATCTCAGTACGATGATAAGGAGGCGACAAAAAAAAAGTGAGACTCTTAAAGAAGAACAACACTGGATCACAGATTTGAAGGAAATAGATGGCTGCTTGAAACAAAACTTTATGGAGCTTTATAGCATTGACTCTCTCACCTTTCCAGAGAAACCTAAACGGTATTGGCAATAAGGTGATTAATGAGAAGGAAAACTTGGAGCTCATAAGATGTCCAAATGTTGAGGAGATTAAAGATGCTATCTATACTTTGCATCCGCTAAAGAGCCCAAGCCCCGATGGTTATCTCGGGATTTTCTATCAAACATATTGGAGCATTTTAAAAGACAAAGTTTCTAATTTTGTGAAGGAGTGCTTTCTTCTCATGAGGATCCCCTCTATAACTAACCAAACCTTCATTGTGCTGATTCCTAAAACCTAGAACCCAACCACTTTCAACAATTTTAAACTGATCAGACTGTGCAATTTTGGTTATAAAATTATAGCTAAAATTCTGGCCACCAAATTAAGCAGAGTGCTTGACAAAATTATATCCCCTCATCAAGGAGCCTTCGTGAAAGGTCAATGGATAGCCTAGAACTCCATCATTGCTCAAGAAATTGTTCATAGGATTAATCATCATAAAGGGAGAAAATGGATTATGATGCTCAAATTTGATCTTAAGAAAGAGTATGACAAACTTGAATGGTATTTTCTTGACAAAGCCTTAGAATGTTGGGGTTTCAACACGGATTTCAGGATACTTATTTCAAGCTGTATTGGTTCAATTCAATACACTTTGCATATCAACGGGGATAAAACAGAGCCTTTCACACCTCAGCAATGTCTCAGGCAAGAGGATCCTTTATCCCCTCTCCTATTCATTTTAAGCTCAGAATTCCTCTCTATATTACTTCTAATTCAAGAAAGAGAAGGAAATCTTCATGGGATCAAAGTTGACAGGAATGCCCTGACAATTTCACATCTTATGTATGCCGACGACCTTATGATCTTGTGTAGAGCTAATGAAAAGGAAACTATAGTGGTCAAAGATTGTTTAGATACCTACTGTGAGTGGGCCGATCAAGAGATCAACAAAGATAAGTCAACCATCATTTTCTCAAAAACAACTGACAACAGATCTAAGAGATGGATCAAGACCCTGCTGGCTCTAAAGGAAATGGGGCAGAATTCCACATATCTTGGGAATTCCCTCTTAATAAGAAGGAATATTTCTAAAGGCTTTCATCGCATTAAAGAGAGAGTGAAAATCAAGCTTCAAGGTTGGAGAGCTCACACTCTTTCAAAAGCGGGAAGGGCTACCCTTATAAAATCAGTGGCTCAAGTTATCCCCACCTATGTTATGTCCACTTTCCTCCTCCTTAAGAATGTTACCGCATATCTGGACAGCTACATCTGCAGATTTTGGTGGGAATCAAAAGCCAACTCTACAAATTATTGTGCTCTAAAGTCTTGGCAGGAGATATGTAAACTAAAGGATCTTGGAGGGCTCGGTTTTAGAATTTTTCAAGATTTCAATCTTGCTTTGCTGTTCAAGCTTACATGGGGAATGATTCAAAATGACAACAAACTGTGGTCTTCAGTGTTGAAGGCCAAATACCTCAAAGGAATGTCTATTTTCGAACACAAAATTCCTAGGGGTTGCTCAAGGATTTGGAAGGGCATCATGGCCGATAGAGAAATGATTAAAAAAAATTATTGTTTCTTTATTGGCAATGGTTTTGATGTTCAACCTTTTGTGGATCCTTGGATCCCTAACTGGCCGCTCAGAATCCCTCATACAAGGGATGGGATTAGTCTCAACTATGCCCATAGAGTTGCTGAATTCAGAATTGCCGAAGGACAATGGAATCTAGAGTTACTACAAAACACCTTTACTGAAGAAACAGTGCAAGCCATTTTGAAAATAAATGGCCCCAATTCAAGTGCAAAGATACTCTTATATGGCGTGGAAATGACAAAGGGCTTTTCCGGTTAAGAGTAGTTGACAAAAGGCTCTTCCGATTTAGAGTTGTTACAGAACCTTTTTTGCAGATCAACAACCTCTTGCTGATTGGAAGAAGCTATGGAAATTAAAAATCCATGAGCGTCTCAAAAATTTTCTGTGGAGATTAAAAGCTTATGCTCTTCCTATTCAGGCTCTCATTTTTGATCATTTTCAAAGTGTTGAAAGTTGGTGCCCTATTTGTGGTTTTGAAAATGAAACAAGCTTACATTTATTTTACTCTTGTCCCGGGTTGAAAGCTTTGGCTTTTTGAAGCAAATGAGGATGTGTGCTGGAAAATTGGAATATTACTAACATCCAGGAATTGATTGATCTTTGCTTGAATCCACCTAAAACCTTTTGGCTTGGTCTCCTTGATAAGGATTCATTTACTGTGTTTGTTATAAATTTGTTTTATGTTGCTTGGAATAGAAGTAATGAAATGTTGCATACAAAAAAAGATGGACTTCGTGTTGCCATTGCCTTGCTAAATAGGTTGGTAGAGGAGTCCACTGGTATTGAACCTCAAAACCGGTCTGGAAGCTTTCAGCAAATGGAGGAAAAATGGAAATTGCCTCCCTCGGGTTTTTTTAAAGTAAATATTGATGCTAGCTTTGCTAGTGGTAAAGCTGCTACTGCTTTGGTTGTTAGAAATTCTAGTGGAAGGGTGTTAAGATTGTGCACTCAGCTTTGTGTTTGTGCTGGTGCTCATGAAGCTAAAACCTTGGCCCTAGATTGGGTTGCTAAAAAGTTGGAAGAGGAGAACTGGACAAATTTAATTTAGTCTTCTGATGATTTAAATTTGGTTAATGAGATAAAAAAAAAAAAA
>QANX01007133.1:14598-28003 GCA_003254975.1 Ochetophila trinervis | reverse complement strand
AAAAAAAAAAAAAAAAAAAAAAAAAAAAAGGAGTCTTTAGATTGGAATTTGAAAAGTTGCATGCTCCAAATACGGAAAAGGTTTGAGAGGTCCAAATGATCCATTTATTGGAACCACAAAACTTCCAACAAGGTGGCTAATTGCTCTGCAAAGTTGTCACTGGAAAACTCTGTTTGTTTTTATTTTGTTTTTGATTCCCAGAGAAGGCTCCATAATGAAATATCCACTCTTGTTGATAAGGATATTATAGGTGCTATCTAACGGGAGATGCTTTCCTGGTTTTTTTTTTTGTGTGGTTTTTCTGTTCTGTTTCTCTTTTTTCAATGAAGTTTGGTTATTCATAAAAAAAGAAATGAAATGCTGCATACAAAAAAGATGGACTTCGTGTTGCCATTGCCTTGCTAAATAGGTTGGTAGAGGAGTCCACTGGTATTGAACCTCAAGACCGGTCTGGAAGCTTTCAGCAAATGGAGGAAAAATGGAAATTGCCTCCCTCGGGTTTTTTTAAAGTAAATATTGATGTTAGCTTTGCTAGTGGTAAAGCTGCTACTGCTTTGGTTGTTAGAAATTCTAGTGGAAGGGTGTTAAGATTGTGCTCTCAGCATTGTGTTTGTGCTTGTGCTCATGAAGCTAAAACCTTGCCCCTAGATTGGGTTGTTAAAAAGTTGGAAAAGGAGAACTGGACAAATTTAATTTTTTCTTCTGATGATTTAAATTTGGTTAATGAGATAAAAAAAAAAAAAAGGAGTCTTTAGATTGGAATTTGAAAAGTTGCATGCTCCAAATACGGAAAAGGTTTGAGAGGTCCAAATGGTCCATTTATTGGAACCACAAAACTTCCAACAAGGTGGCTAATTGCTCTGCAAAGTTGTCACTGGAAAACTCTGTTTGTTTTTATTTTGTTTTTGATTCCCAGAGAAGGCTCCATAATGAAATATCCACTCTTGTTGATAAGGATATTATAGGTGCTATCTAACGGGAGATGCTTTCCTGGTTTTTTTTTTTGTGTGGTTTTTCTGTTCTGTTTCTCTTTTTTCAATGAAGTTTGGTTATTCATAAAAAAAGAAATGAAATGCTGCATACAAAAAAGATGGACTTCGTGTTGCCATTGCCTTGCTAAATAGGTTGGTAGAGGAGTCCACTGGTATTGAACCTCAAGACCGGTCTGGAAGCTTTCAGCAAATGGAGGAAAAATGGAAATTGCCTCCCTCGGGTTTTTTTAAAGTAAATATTGATGTTAGCTTTGCTAGTGGTAAAGCTGCTACTGCTTTGGTTGTTAGAAATTCTAGTGGAAGGGTGTTAAGATTGTGCGCTCAGCATTGTGTTTGTGCTTGTGCTCATGAAGCTAAAACCTTGCCCCTAGATTGGGTTGTTAAAAAGTTGGAAAAGGAGAACTGGACAAATTTAATTTTTTCTTCTGATGATTTAAATTTGGTTAATGAGTAAAAAAAAAAAAAAAAAAAGGAATCTTTAGCTTGGAATTTGAAAAGTTGCATGCTCCAAATAAGGAAAAGGTTTGAGAGGTCCAAATGGTCCATTTATTGGAACCATAGAACTTCCAACAAGGTGGCTAATTGCTCTGCAAAGTTGTCTCTGGAAAACTCTGTTTGTTTTTATTTTGTTTTTGATTCCCAGGGAAGGCTCCATAATGAAATATCCACTCTTGTTGATAAGGATATTATAGGTGCTATCTAACGGGAGTTGCTTTCCTGGTATTTTTTTTTCTGTGGTTTTTCTGTTATTTTTCTCTTTTTTCAATGAAGTTTGGTTATTCATAAAAAAAAAAAAAACCCCACTCCCCCCACCCCTCCGCCCCCCGCGTATAATTTTATTTTTCACCTTTCTCACTATTTGTCATCTCAGTTTTCACCTTTTTTTTTCTTTCTTCTCTTTCTCTACTCTCTCTGTCGTCAGCAATGACCCGATTGAAAAAAATCACCGGCAAAGAGAAGCAAAATGTCTACCATAAAACAAAAAATAACAAAACTATCGTTGAAAAAGAGAAGCGAAAAACCTTGTAGAAGAAAAATACCACTGCAAAGAAGAGAAAGGTCAGCGACCCACCAAATGTCGACCATGGACAACTATTGACATGGACTCGAGCCGAGTCTGAGCAACCTAGGCAGCAATTTAAGCAGCAATCCAATGTTAGTTTTCCCATAAATTAATTTAGTCACAATACCTTATTGCAGCTTGTATTTTGAAATTTATTACAATGAAAAAATGAAAAAACAAAGAAAAATACAGAAAAAAAAAAACAATGTTATCTCAAAGTTGAAAACTACAAACCTCGCCTATTAGACGTGGCATACGGGCGAGATGTGTAAAATGGAGTGGGGTATTTATTTGAAACAAATGTAATATTCAACCCTCCTACCAGTAAGGGACCCAGCCCAATTGAAATAGGATAATAGGCAGAAAAGTCATTCATCTCTACTCCATACCTAACTTCAATTAGGTAGGGCTCCCTACGACGGAAATAGTGAACACTACATTTGTTTCATATAAGTATCTCACCTAGTTTTACACACCTTGCCCGTATGACCGGCCTATTAGGCGGGATCCATCGTCTACAACCTCGAGCTAATATTGTTTTTTCTGTGTTTTTATTTTTATTTTTTTCATTATAATAAATTTTAAAATATAAATATAACAAGCATAAACTAATATATATGACTTTATCAATGACTATAACAAAAGATATGCAAATTACCTTTATCAATATTAGAGCATCCATTTGGTATTTTTTATACCCTAAAATATATTGAGAATGAAATCTTAAATACAAAGAAACCGGATGGTGTTTGAAATTACTAAATACAAAAAAAAAAAAAAAANAAAAAAAAAAAAAAAAAAAAAAAAAAAAAAAAAAGGATTGTAAAACACAAGTTTATTTTCAAAAAATGGTGATCGTTAATGAAGATGAAGTAAAAAGACCGAGTTGTCAGGAGCATTAAGTTAGAAAGGTATATTTGGTATTTATTTGAGTAGGTTAATAAGCTAGCAAGCATACATTAGCATATTTAAAATGATTGACCTCATGCCTTAAGGCAACAAATTGTTGAGAAGACTTGGGGATAAAAAAAAATTAAAAATAAAACAAAATATATACCAATATGAAAAGGGATTTTGGAATAAGAGAATCCTGAAACTTATTACTACATTATTAATATTCCTAAAGGGAAAGAACATGTAATTTACCAAAAAGAAAAAAGAAGGTGCAAAATATGATGTCAGCTAATAAAATTCTCCGGCCAATACAGTATTTTGCCATCACCAATAATCCCCACAAGAACAACTCCCATGTTTGAAACGATGAAATCTGCTTCCATCCCTCAAGACAATTTCCCGTCCAGTGACCAAAGCTATTAACTTGATAGCAGAATGGCAGTCACCACAAATCCGATGGCTCTGCACTACTTGCAGCAGTGTCCCCTCTAAAGTACTGATGAGTCCAAAAGCTATCGCCATTTTCTCACTGTGGTAACGCGAAATTTTCTCTTCCTTCTCATCGACATCTGGAAGCAGAGACTTCTCCTCGGGAACATAACCTTGTTTTGAAATCTTGTCCATCAAGTCATCCACTTTGTGGTATATCTCTTCTGCTTGGGGATGACTTCTATCTTCAGAATAGAAAAAATGAGGCTGCTTTTTCACTTCGATCCAACTGCATGCCTTGTGCATTCTCAAACCCCTTCTTTTTAAAGTCTGAATAACAGCAGCAGCTTCGTTCAACTTGCCAGAATTGTAGTATATATTCAAGAGAACAATGTAATTACTTAGCTTTTCAGCCTCCATTCCATAAAGTTTTTCAGCTGCAAATTCACCAAGCTCTAAATTCTCATTCACCCGACAAGCTGTAAGTAAGGCAGCCCACATGTTTGCAGTGGGTTTAAAGGGTGCTGTTCTTATTAGAGCAAATGCTTCATCTACAAGCCCTTCCCGACCAAGTAATTCAATCATGCATGCATAATGCATTGCACGAGGCTTAATCTTGTGATCCCTACTCATTGACTCAAAAATCTCCCACCCATCTTCTGATAACCCGGAATAGCTACAAGCTGACAATACAGCAAGAAATGTCACATGGTTAGGCTTCATTCGTTCCTGAAGCATCTTCTCAAACAACTCAACAGCTTCTTCACCCAGACCATGACTACCATATCCAGCAATCAAGGAATTCCAAGATATAGTATTCTTGTTAGGCATCTTGTCAAAAACATGTCGAGCATCTTCTATGCTTCCCCACTTGCTATAGAAGTCCACAAGTGCTGTGTTTGCCACTACATCTAAGCCAAATCCATGACGAACTAAACCTGCATGAGCTTGTTTTGCATGCTCCAATGAAGCTAATCTTGCACAGATTCTTATGATAATGGAAAAGGTGAAATGATCCATTTTGACACCGGAATCACGCATCTCATAGTACATGCTCAGTGCTTCCTCACTATAACCATGAAGTGCATAACCTGCTATTATAGAATTCCAACCTACTGTTGTCTTCTCTGGCATCTCATCAAAAACATATTGAGCATCTTCAACGCATCCACACTTGCTATACATGTCAATAAGTGCACAAGTCAAAAAAATATTTTGGCCTATACCCATCTTTAAAGCGCATGAATGAAACTGTCTTCCAGCAGATAAAAGTCCCAACCCAGCTGATGCTCGGATCATTGTGGCAAATGTGCGCGATCCACCATCTGAAAACTCTTGCCACATCATTAGAAACAACTGGAAAGCCTCCATGTAATCGCCAGAATCCACAAGCCCATATATTATCGTGTTCCATGAAACTAAGTTCTTCTCCGGCATTTCGACAAATAACTTACGCGCGTCAATCATCATGCCGCATTTCACATGCATAAGCAGTACCCTGTTCCTCGTATACTGATCCTGTTCAAACCCACTTCTCCTAATATAATTCAACAACCTCTTCACTCCCCTAATAGATTTGAAACCAATGCAAGCACTCACTAATGCATCGACAGTGCTATGGCCAACCTCATAACTACCTTCAAACTCCAAAATATCGAACAATTCAAGAGCCTCTTTGTACCTTTTATTCAGAACCAACTTCTCTATCTGACCACAAAGTCCAGTACATGAATTCCGGATCTGGGTCTCAGCCATATCCATTGTTTTTAAAGGTTTTATCTCTGGCCGTGGCTTCAGCCCTCGTTCCATAGCCGAGGAACACCTAACCTGAGGAAATGGGTTCCTCCCTTTCCTTGTATTAAACGAGAAACAATACCCAGAAAAGAAAGATCTCTGTCTTAGAAACTTACTAGGACATGTCAAAGTTATAGGGAGAATAGAGCCAGTATGGATCTCATACAACGCTAAACTCTGGTACCATAACAACGGTACTTCCATGGCGAACAAGAAGAACCAAATCAGCGAACAGACAGAGGAAGCAAGAAGATATCGAATTTTGCTACCTTGAGAAAGCAGGGAGGGATCTCATCCAAACTCGAAGACCACAGCAAGAGAATGGAGCAACGGTGTTGTCGACGAGGAAGTAGAAATAGTGTTCATGTTGGAAGCAAAGAAAGAGGTTTTCAAAGGGTGGTTGGGCTACGAGGGAAGATCAGCATTGGGATTTCCGCCGAGGTGCTGCTATTCCACCTGCCAATTTTTAATGAACACTTTTCATGGAAGATGCTTTAGTTCACCTAATGTAGCTGTAGATGACCTACTTCAAAATTGAATCCTATTTTTTCTTCCCCAAAAAGAAAAGTTACACTTTTATTTCATTCGGAACAGCTCAAAGAAAAATATGTACTATTAAAAAAAAAAATTATGTGACCTAATTATACCGTTCCGAATTTGGGATTTCACACTTGATGTTTTACATTTTTTTAGGTTATGTTTTGTTATACACTTTTTTTTGGTTTTTTATTTTTGTTTTTGACTTTTTAAAAACAAAAAAATGATTTGATAATATTTTTATTTTTAAAACTTTTTTATACAAACATTCTTAAGATTTGAAATAAAAGTCAAAGTCAAAGTTCTCATTTTGGTTTTTCATGTCACACTTTTCAAATAAAAAATAAAAATGATTATCATATAAATTTTTATTTTTTAATAAAAAAAAACACCAAAGTGTAGTTTGGTAATTTATTCGTTTTTAATTTTTGGTTTTTATTAAAAATTAAAATTAAAATGTGTATGATAACTATTTTTTTAGTAATCTTTTTCATTTAAACAAAATATTTTTTAATATTTTTTCAAAAATTAAAAAAAAAAGTCATTTTTATTTTTATTGTTCATTTTTTTATTTTTTTCTTTTGCACCTGACATCGTCAGAACTCCAAACCACCTAAACGAGGCTCGACCCCTTGATCGCCTAAACAAAGCTGGGACTCTGGACCACACAGACATGGATTTAATCCAGGACAACTCAACTGTGGCCAAAGACTTGGAACCAGCCTGACAATGCCAGAATTCCTACCCGTGAAGAGAGAATCGAGATCCATAATTATTTGAACAGAGTTGAAATTGCCCGAACGAGGCCAAAACTTCAAACTATTATAGTATAGCCAAAACCCAAATATGGCCTTAGGACCGTCAAGTGGTACAAGAACTTGAGGTCCCTATATGCTAAGATTTGGTATTTGACGTTAATCGGATATAGATATGTCAAAATTTTATTTGTAAAGATATTAAAAATCACCAAAAAAATAAAAACAAAAATAGTTACCAAACAATTGTTTTCCATAAAATAACAAAAATTAAAAATGATTGTTGCTTTAATTTCTTTTTTTTTTTTACAAAAACATCAACAAAAACTAAAAATAAAAATTGAATTTGTTACCAAATAGAACCCAAATAAATCAATTATGGTAAAATATATTAGTAATATAAAACATATTTATAGAAATAAATTATTTTATTTTCCTTGAGCAATTTGTCTATCTATTTGCATTTTGTGGTTTTCTTTGAGACTTGCTTGCAATTTTTGTGATCCCACAAAACTCTTCCTTCAGACTTCTATTTGATAATGCAAGCTATTTCTTGTCAGAATTTATTTATTTACAGCTATTATTTTAAGAGTTTAAAATGTTTAACCTATTTAAAATATTATATTTATTTCGAGAAAATATTATTTAAAATAACATTTATCTATCATTCTACTTTTATTATATTTTTATTATATTTATCTCACGTTTAATTGAGTGCATTTTCTATATAATAGTCCATATATATATATTATATATTATATATTATATATATTTAAAAAGTTATTTTTAATTAATTATGTCTATTCATGTCAATTTCCAATTAAGCAGATTGACATATTCTTGATCTATGTATAATCATATTAAATATGTGGACACTAAGAGTATTTTTAGCTAGTCGTTTTCAAATTGGATTATCGAGCTCAATTCAAATTGCCACCCCTAATTATGCATCCAAAAACCATGTGATTCTCCTCCTGACCCGGCCTAAAACACCATATAATCGGCCATTAAGCCATGGTTATCGATTTTTCACAGTAAACTATACAACTCTTGTCAAAGCCCCTGCAAGCATTTCCTTTCCATGTCACTATAAGCTTAACTAGTAAAGCCATACTATAGTTAGATGATTAATTAGCAACAGTAAAGATCATTCATATCTGCTGATGCAAATCCATATGCATGTTAGTCAACCTGTCTTTGAACAGATAAGCTTCAGCAAAAGAACTCCGTGCCACGACAAATGAAGGAGTGCTGAAAATTAAGATATTAGATCAGGACTTACAGAAGCACAATCATTTTTCTTTAATCTACCAAACACAGAAGCGCTTCTAATTTCTTGGACACTTGCAAGTTTAGACAGATAGTAAATTGTTCATATGATGATGGACTAAACTTATTCATCCAATGTCCACTTTGCATGGATGTAATCAGAAAGCCATAAATTAAAACTGGTGTTTACATTGGCAAAGCTTCCGAAGCAAAGCCACAATGTGAATATGGTAAAATGACCAAAAGAACGAATAGAAGAAGACAAAGTAGAAATAACCTAATCATCTTCTAAGATCAAATATAATTCCAGGCGAAGGAAACCCTTCAGGTTGAACTGTCATTACTCTAGGTTAGATCTCTAGCACTCTTGTTATTTTGATCTTTCTCGACCTTTTACCTCCTCAAAACTTTTTTTTTTTTTTCTTTTTCTTCTTTATAAGTTTCTTTTCAAAATACTACCTTCCACATTTTTGGCTGTCACAATGGTGATGATTTGGAATTTTGAATGACTAGATCTTTAATCAGATTCATCAAAGATATTTCCCATCAATAAGTGTAAGGTCAAACTACCACAATTACCTATAAAGCATGTATAATTGGAGAAGTTCTAAAAGCATACAGAACATTCTCCAAAGTCTTATAGAAATTGTGTACGAATTAAAGTTTGACTGATCTTTTTCAGCTGGACTACCCCATTTATCCAACCATCATAATGTTATAGCAATAACAAAACATGATGATCCTTATTAGAACTTAAGAAACTCTTATCTTTTTTGGATGACCTTTAGTCTTTTAATGATGAATAAAATTGTGAGATCATATAATATTTTCATGCATAAACATTATTCCTACTCCATGAAGACAAAGAGTAGACACACCTACAGAGTTAGTTATGAAGACAAAAACTCAAGCTTTGTTTTGACATGAAACCTAGGAACGACAAGGCAGATACTTATGAAAGCATTCACCTTTAAAAGTGGTTGACAGTGGATAGATAAATAATGCATTTACAAGGGCAAGTTTTACATAAACAAGTGACAGGCTCAGATTAACATACCACATCTAGTCCAAATAAAGTTGGAGCTCCAGCCACTACAGCCTCATCTGAATATTTTCCATCAGATCCCATTGCACAAATGCAACAGCTTCTGTCATCTGCAGAACCTCAATAAAAAAACAAATCTGGGTTGTAACAGTTTACACAACCAAACAAGCTCAAAAAACTACAGGTTAGACCGCTCAGCAGTATCACCACTGAAATCATCACAAGATACCAGCATAAGTAGATTAATAAGGGAAATTTTATAATTCCCACTATAACCAACTATATATAATCCTCACAACTTATTCCAATGCGCTAGCTTATTTAAAGACAACAACATAGTTCCAAGAAGATTGACAACAGAAAGGCACTTCTCTCTGCGTTATGACTACTCCTGTATTGATGTTTTATCTTCCTATGATTTATAAAATCACATAAAAAAGAAAAAACAAATCCTACTTTTTTATCTTTCTATGTTTCTTTGGTCCCGGAACTTCCAATCTACCAACAGAACATCCACACCTTGCCCGGAAAACGAGTACGGCTCTTCCATTAGGTGGCGCCATCTTCTTCAGTTCTGCCTCCAATTCACGGTGATGATCGCGAGGCAATTCAAAAAGACCCTTCTTGACTCCATCTTTCACAGAAGAAGCTGAATTCTTCACACACTCCTCTGTTTCCAACTGAATATCGAATTCAGCGGCCTTTCGGAGGCCCTTGCAGCTAGGATTCCCACATTTCCTACTCGTAAATGTCAACACACCCCACGCAGCCAATGTAGCACAGCAAATGCTGACTCCTACAGATCCATATACCAAAGGAGCACGAGAAAATTCTTCTTTTACCACATAAATTATTACTCCAACAATTTCCATGGCTTTAACGAATACAAACTTGACATAAGGAAACAGCAAAAACCCACAAGCACCAATCACAGCAATCAAGATTACAACATCGATCACTGCCGATCGAGATCGATCGCAAACAGCGCTTTTCAGGCAATTCGGAGAGCTGGGCATCTTTTTGCTTCTGTGACCATGATTATGTTGCTTAGATTTTGCACCTGGGTCGGATAAACTCATCGAAACCGGCATGAGAGAGGTTTGGTCAACGGACTTGCAGACCGAAATTGAGCTATGGAAATAGACCATTTCAAACAGAACCCAGAATTTTGAAACCAATCTGTAATTGAACCCCACCAATCCGATCAGTGAAAAATTAGATCAAGCCCACCAATCTATACCCGAAATTAAGATCGACCAAACAAAGGAAAAGGGGGAAAAAAAATTGAAATAGAAGAAGAAGATAATTCAATTGCACCTGAAGATCAAGACTCCGTCGGTGCCCGGAATGATTCAAGATCAAATCTTTTTTTTTCCCCTACAATTCAAATCCAATAATCCGATCCAATCAAAGAGTTCAAATACAAATCCAAATGGAGAGAAAAAAAAAGTTAGTAGAGAGTTAAAAGTTCAATTGGCCGGCTGGAAAACGAAAAAGGTTTCAAAAACCAAAGAGAAGCAAAGCGTACAAGGAAGAGTCATTTAGTAGGAAGAGGTTTTATACTATCACGTATGACATATCTGGGTGTGAGAGAGAGAGAGCGCTTGGTCTTTCAATCTTTTATGTAAAAATGGTTGGTTAGATTTCCACAGAGAGAGGCTCACACGCACACGCTTAGAAAAAATGCGAAACGACACGTTGTGTAATTATTACGGGGGCAACTTTGTATTGGGCCTTTTTCCAATGTCATCTTTAGAAACTAGCTGAATTATGTGTCAATGATTTTGTGGGGGCCTTTATGGGCTTGGCCCACCTTTTTTTCCTTATTAAAAAAAATAAAAAGAGAAATTGTGAATACCTCTTTTTCTCATCTATGGCTAATAAGCTAATAAAACATACTACATTCAATTTTGGTGGTATTAAAGTGTTTGCTTTTTTTTTTTTTTTTTTTTTTTTTTTTTTTTTTTTTTTTTTTTTTTCGCTAAAGTTAAAGTGTTTGCTTTTTGTGGTTTGCTTAGGTTTCAGTAAAATGTTAGACCAGACCAAGATACAACAATTGCAAATTAGAATTTTTACCCAAAAAAAAAACAATTGCAAATTAGAAAATATTTTTTCAATGGGGAATTGAAGGGACAGTTCATAGCTTCTTGTATCGCATTTGCGTACTCCGCAGAACCAAGAGGATATAGGTTGGGAGGTGGTGTCTCCCTATTAAGCTTTTTTAGTCAATATTTTCTCAATGTTGAGGGGGTTTGTTTTAGAAGTAGTTCCACTGCCACTTCTAGATTTCCCGATGACTTTTTATTTTTATAATAATTATTATTATTTTATTTTATTTTTTGTTAAAGCCCATCAGATGATGTTGTTTGGGCATCGATGAAAAGGATCTAAAACCTACCATTTGATCATTTGGTATGTGTCTAATATGGTCTGAAACCTGGATCAATTTATTTATATTTCTAGTTTCAAATTTATTGATATTCTTAATATAATTGAGTTTGGTTTTCCATAAAAAAATAATAATAATAATAATCTGTAGATAGAAGGCGAAAATTGGCATTTTCTTAATATATATATATATATATATATATATATATATGAATATGTGTTTGATCCATATCCTATAAATAAAAAGATAAGGTTGTTTGAAATGATGGGCAATTGTCTTTTTTTTTTTTTTTCCTTTTTCATGTTTGAATAAACTTTTCGTTTTGAAATTGCGTTGCTGATGCTTCAAGGTTGGGTGATATGAAGAAAATTTTGGCAGAACAAAAAAGAGGAAATAGTAAATTCAAATAGTGTGTTTGGCATTCAGGTATTGCGTACATACAAACAAATATACATGTATATGTGGAAAAATGGGATATTTTGCCTTTAAACTTAAATTAGTGGGAAACCCATTATGCTTATGGGTTCCAAAATGGAAGGAATGCATCTAATTCAGTTTATAATCAGTCATTAACATATAATATTGCTAAGATTAATGCAAATGGTTCATACCCAACCTTGTTTCTATGACAATGTCTATTAAAAGAGGTAAGATTGACAAAAAAAAAGAGGCTTCTATTTCACTAAAAATCAACGTAATGGACGAGTTGCGCAATGACCAGGAAAGTTTAGTCAAAACGAAAACAAAGTTCAATCAAATGCCAGCAACACTAAGGAATTAAGGCGGTGTGTCATATTATTCAACCAAAATGGAATTTAATTGGCAGGACCCCCATATTTCTTGTTTCTTTTTGTGGTTTTTCCTTCTTAAAAAAGTCACCATATTTAGTCAAACACTCAATACACAAGGAAAATTTTCGACCCGTAATGGATTTCACTAAAGCTTAAAAATCTCCCAAACGCTCTTTCTTTCTAGCCTCTCTTTTAGTATATATTTTCTCAAAATAAAATAAAATTGTTAGATTTCATTATGTCACATATTTTTAATAATTTTTTTATCATTATTTGATAATTTTTTTTTTTGAAAAGCACACATCTTGAATGGTCTTTTAGATTCATTGATCAAGTGCTTAATTTTATCATTTGTATTGACAAAATAATAAAATATAACCTACTTAATAAAAAATTAAAAGTGATTTGAAAAAAATCAAAAATAATAAAATATGATCTAATTATAAAAAATTAAAAGTGGTTTTCCGATCGNATCAACAAAAATACCCTACAGGCTCAAAAGCATTATTCATTCAACTTCTATATCACAAGAACCAATAATCCATGAAAACATCAATAAAATAAAACATTTAATAATTTTATTCCCAAATAAAAATCACAACATCAATACCTCACGTCACTCTTTGACAAATTCCCCATTTGAAATTAATTTCACAAAAACCTTAGCTTTATTCCCAAACTCATTAAATCATTATAACATGATTTGGGGGTAAAAACATAATTTAACAATATCACTTAAAATCTCGCATCAATCACTAGAACCATAAATGAATTTCCGTAAAACATTTGAAAAATCATTTTGTTGAACTTATCCTTATAAAATGCCAAGTAGATGGGCCACAACCTGTAAAATCAAATAGATGGGCTACAACCCATAAATTCAAAAACCAATCTAAAACCATAAATCAATAATCATATATCAAAATTGGTACACCACACTCTAGTATCATGTTGTGTGACACTCAGTGTCCTGATGGCGTCACAGGCAGGGAAGGGGGTATAACTAATCACAACGGACTGGCGTCCCAAATACGTCACGGCAGGAACCTAATCATCTCTTTCCCAACACGTGTCCGCAGCAGAAGATGGCATAAAATAGTAATATAATATCATTATAGTATGCAGTGTGACCCTCAACGTCCTGACGGCGCCACAGGCAGGGGAAGTTCAAAAATAACTCATTGATGCGGAACCCCAAGCTTAAAGAAACTGTAATCCCAACACACAAGATGATATGGAACAAACCTTAGGTAAAAACCCGCACTATAGCACCTCTAGATAACAATTGTATCTAGCAACACTAATTAGAAGGCAAAGAATGAAATTGAAATTCGCCACAAAACAAATACCTTTGATAAGAAGATCAATTCCCAAATGCAACAAGTAGAAGAAGAACTATCCTCACTTGGAACACACAAGTCTTGTTGAAAACAAGAATAGATTCTAT
>QANX01007133.1:0-13913 GCA_003254975.1 Ochetophila trinervis | reverse complement strand
AAAAAAAAAAAAAAAAACATACGCCACCCTAAATATCCGTATCACAAATTAAAACTTCTCTATTCACCAAAAAAAAATTAAAATTAAAATTAAAATTAAAACTTCTCTAATAACCGCAATAGTTTATACAAAATTATGTATTTATTGATACCAATTACCAAATGGTGAAATCAAAACTCAAAAGGCAGACTTTATATTTCAAAAAAAAAAAAGAGGCATGCTTTACGTTGGAAGCACTTCTCTCATAAAAACAATTTGGTAAAAAGTTCCACATAGATTCTTCTCCAAGTTACGACTAGAAATAAAAACGCTTTATACTGTTTTTTGAGCCCGCAAACATTAAAAATACTTTTATCCTCTTTAAAAGCCTTTCAAATAGAATTGCTCTCATTCAACAAAAAAAAAATTTCTCTCGATCAGCACTCTAGGTTTTTCATTCGAATGGTAGCTCTTCTCTTATGCATATATTTATTGGAAAATTACATTGATCTCCCCTGTTTTTGGTTCCAAGTTAAAATAATGCAATTTCACAAAAAATAAATAAAAATTGCAGAACAACCTCTCCTTTGGTAGTCAAACTCCACTAATGGAATATTTAGTCTTTTAGCTTTTTACTTTTTAAAATATCAGTTTCCTATTTGAAATCGTTTTTTTAAACACATCCATAAAATTACGAAATTGCACTTCATTACAAATATGAATACAGTCTATTCATTTGTATAAAACGAGTTTAAATGATTATTATTTTTTAAAAAATTATAAACATTTTTAAGTGCTAAAAAGATGACTATTTCTGTCAGTTTTTTTACTATCATAAAAGAAACTAGTGTATTTTTTTTTCTTTTTTTCAATCTGAAGAGATTGCACTATAAACTTTTTAGATCTAGAGGTATTAATTAACAAAGAAGGTACGTGTATTTTTGCCTATTTTCCTTTTGGACGAGCTTCTGTTGTTATTTGTCTACAACAATTTTTTATTTTTACTTTCCTTCTTTTTCTTTTTCTTTGGCTGTGGCTGCATTAGTTTCGCCTATATATGGTTATGCTTCCTATTGAAGAAATGTCTCAAAAAAGAAAGAAAAAGAAAAAGGCCCTTCAGACCCATTTAGAATCGTAGATTATTTGTACGGATGCTTCAATGTAAAAAAAAAGAAGTTAACTTTATAAAAAAAATTTGGTGAATGTCAAACTTTATAAATTTATAAGTTATTGCATTGTCAAACTTTATAAAACAAAGTTATTGTACGGAAGACTGTTCATGCAATATTTTTTTTTTCCAAAATGCCATTTTACTTTCCATTTTAATTGGCCTTTTCTGTTTTTATCTTTCATTATTCATTTTCAAAATCTCTTGATCTCTTTATCATCTCGCTCATCTTTATTCTTTTCAATTTTAAAATATTTTTTAAAAGAAATATATATATGTATTTATTGGGGAAGAAAAAATTCATATAAAATATATATAACTGAATCTTTTATGATTTGAAATAAATACTTCAGTGTAAAAATATATATATGACTTTATAAATTTGATGTGTAGTTTAGACCATATTTTGTAATTTTTTAAATTAATATTTTAATTTATTGAAATATAAATTTTGAAGGTGAGTAAAATGCAATTGTCCTATATTGTTTGGAAATGATAATATATTAGATTTGTACAAGTATAAATATATGGCTTTGAAATTAAAAATGCAAAAGTCTTACATCGGAAGTGCAACAAGCATCTGTGAAAGCTCTACCTTTATAAATAAAAACTTCACCAACAATTGAAAAGTCGCGCATCAACACACAAATATAACATAGATTACTTAGTTTATTTTTGTTAAAATTTACTTTGAGTAGTCAAGTGTTTTTAGTGTGTTTTAGTTGAAAATTTTATTAAAAAGTTATTTGATTTTAAAGGTATTTGTAACTTTTTAATTATTTTGTTCTCAATAATTCTTTATTTTTTTTGAACTGTTATAAGTTCGAAGTAGCACGCTCACACACTAAAAGACGACTGATTGTTGTGATTTTATCTCAACACTAATACAAAATATTAGAAAATGAATATTTTCATAATAGAAATTCAAACTAAATGATATTCTCATTTAAATTTAAAATAAAATTTTAACATATACAAGCACTGTTATTCTAATTTTATCATATTAATAATTTGATTATATTAGATAATAAATTGTTTTATAATCAAATATAATTTAAATTTAAATTCAAATATAGAAAAAATTGTCATGATAAATAATATCTCAAATGAAATCAAAACATAACTCCTATTATAAAATAAAGAAATAGCAAACCACTAAAGAATTGATATATATTATCTCGTACATTTACAATAGTGGAATAGTCCTATTTATAGGTCATTCTATGACATAGATAAAACATCTTATTATATAGATAAATATACAATATAATAGATAATAATTTATAATTTATATTTATATTATTTAAAGAAATAATAAGCATCCATAAATGATATTATTATGATATTGATAATATCATAACAACTCCAACATTTTTTCCCCAAAAATTAAAACCTCTAAGTAGTGTTAAATAATTTATATGAAATTTATAATATAAAAATTATAAAATGAAACGTGAGAAAAAAAGAAAAAAAAAAAGGAGAATGAATAAATATTATACTTTGTCTAAAGAGAATAAGAAAAATGAAAAAAATAGATCTGTAATCTAAAAAATAAAAATAAAAATAAAACTTCATTCTGGAAGCCTCATAGAAGCTATGATATCCAATCGATGATCAATACAATTAATAAAATTAAAATCCAGTAAAACAATTTGTTAAAAAAATTATAGTTTTGGCCAAAAAGAAAATAAAAGAAAGTGGAAAAGGGAAAAAAACATGGGATAAGAGAAATAGGGAGAGAGGGAAACTGGGAAAGGGTTGGGTAGGTAGCAGGTTACTAGGGCCCACAGAGGGGCTTATGGGAGTTTCAAATAATTTTGTTTATTTATTATATTTTTCTTTTCCAGAAGAAAAATTGGGAATCCAAATTACCGGCAATAAAAAAATTATTCTATCTTAGTGAGTTAAAATATACTTGGTAAAAAATTATTTTATCAATTTTTTTCTTTTCTACGAGTGAAACAGATTTTCAAAAAAGGTTACAGCATAATAAAAAATTATTTCAGTATATTTATTTTTAAACTATATTTAAAAAAAAAACTTATTTGATAATGAAATGTTTAAAATGGTTATTCTCTATTATTTTATATTGTTAAAAAAAAAAATTGAACTTTTGGTTTCTCAAGTTATGTTTTTCAGTTAATATATGTGGATTTGTTGGTATACTGTTAGTTAACCATTAATACCCACCGTGCAATTTTATAGACTTTTAATTTGTGGAATAAGATGTCGGCAGCCAAGGAAAACACTGGATTATTAAAAGTTAATATATGTTTTAAAGGTATGTTTTGATCAGCTTAGGACAGGATGAGAAAAATTGTTGATCAAGTGAAATGGTATTCTATTTATAAAAAAAAGTGAAATGGTATTCGCAGAAGCTTAATGTGGCTTCTTTGTGTATTGGAGTGTATGAATGGGCGAAAATTTACGAACTTGAAGGTTGTTTTTGTTATTGTAGCCACCCCAGCACAAGCACCTCCATTCTCCTACTCTCATCTTCATTCCCCCACTCCCATTCTCAACCTGGGAAGCTAATCAAAGTAAAAAAATGAGTGCCAAATATTCTTAAAAAAAAATCTAAATAACCAATCCATATTACAGAAAATTTTATTTATCATATATAAAAGAGATTTATAAAAGCATCAACAACAATCCATATAAGTCATTAAAAAAAATCCAGAGGTAGCTACCTAAAGAATATGCAATTTGCAGCTTCTGGTCAATGGGCATCTTCATTTTAGGAAAATATGGTTTTTGCTATCTGAGAGGCATTGGCAGAGCTGGGTGTACAAAAATTCGACAATCCCATCCAATTTGGACGACCTAATTCAACCTAATTTAATTCACTGGAAAATCTAAATTTTTAGGCTGGATGGTAAAAACCCAGTTAATCCGATCCATCCTATATATATTAAAAAAATAAAAAATCCCCCATTCTCTCTCTCTCTCTCTGGCTGAATTTTCAATTTTTCATTTATGATTTTGAGTTCCTAGTTTAATTACTATATTGTATTTCAATTTTCTATTTGTGATTTTTTTATTTTTTTTTCAAAAAATGTGCATGCTCTGCTAATGTTTTTTACTTCCGAAATGCATGTCATTGATGTCATAAAGCAATTTATTTTTCTTGTTAAACTCATAATTAAAAGGAAGTGAGTGAAAGAATGAATGAATGATTTTTTTTTTTCGATTTGGACAATCTGTAAACAATGCCTCATTAATTGATATATAAAAAATCTAATAAGAATTTAATGTCTCAAGTATTTGTTTTTATGCTAAAATGTTGCAACCAATCCAATATGGGGAACTTGAAAATAATATTGTTTTCTTGCAACTTTTTTATGACATGAACAAAAATATATATACTAATGTTTAATCAATTTTATTTACTGTGATCGGAGATAATTAATTTTATTTACTTAATCAAATTAATGTTGTTTAATATATACTATTTTTAATCAGTTGGATATGAAATGTTTTTGTAGTTTTTTGCATTATAATAGTTAATGCAATTTATTTTTGTAAAAATAAAGAAGAATAGAATTAAGTTATTTACTAAAATTTAATTTATTAAAAAGTTAATTTTGACTAAATTAAAGATAAATTAACCTGAGCAACCCAACTCGTATTCTATGGGTTGGGTTGGATTGGATTTATTACTCTGTTCGAGTTGGGTTACAATCTAAAATATCTATACTCTATGGATTGTGTTGATTTTTTTTTTTTTTTAAATATGATCATCCCAACCTGTATATACCTCTAAATAGAGCCTCCGACCGATATATGGGTCCTTTACTTTATACATCACAAACACACACAGAGACTGTGAGAGTGAATTGATTGAGAGAGCATTGATGAAAATGTATTTTTCTTTTAGTACTTTACCATAAAAAAATGATATAAAAAGAAGAGATAGAGAAGTAGGTGTTGATGAAGAAACATTTATTTTTATTTTTTTTATTTGGTATTTTACCAGGAAAAAGAAGAAGATTAAAAGATAAATAAAGCTAAAAATTAGAATTTTATTTTTAAAATTTTTTATTACCTAAGATAATTTATCAGTAATACTACAATGATAATTAGGCATGTAAAAAAAAGTCTAAAGTCCGATCTAATCCGTTCAAAAAAATATGGTACAAAATACAAATACAATCCAAACCCAATATGGCGCGAGCTTGAAACGGCCTAATTTTATATTGGGTTCAGGTTTTAAATTTTTAGTATAAACTCGGCCTGAAAGTTGACCTGTTAAGCTACCCAATGGGCTGGCTCGAAGCCTATTCCGAAGCTCACTCATTTGGACCGGCCCGAATTTTAGCCGATATAATATGTTTAATTTTTTTTATATGTCTAAATAACCATTCGTCAAAATTATAAACCACATTAAATTAGTAAAAAATAATAAAAAAAACTAATNTAATCTATTTATTTAAAATATATATATATATATATATGTAATAAGATCAAACTTATTATATTTGAAAGATAAATTTTATATTTTTTATTAAAATTTAAATTTATGATGTATTTTGAATATATAAAAATATCATAATATTAATTTTTATTTTTTACATAATATAAAAATATTTTTAAATTAAAGTTGAGTTTTAATTTTAGGATTAAATTTTAAATTTAAAGTTCAAAGTTCGATTTGATATCTATAAAGATGCGCACCAAATTTTAAAATTCAGAATATTGACCCAATTTTGCCCGATTCAAATTCTTTTTTTAGTTCGAACTCATCGGAATATGATATTTTGGACTCGGAACGAACTAGACAGTCCAAATTTACATCCCTAATTATAATGAATGTAATTATATTTTTTTATATGTTAATTTTTATTTTCAACATGAACATCGTACAAATAATCCTAGAATCATTCAACACTGAAACTCTACAAGGTCCAAGTTTATTGGGCAGGCCTGTTAATGGTGAGAGGCCCAACAATAGGCCACCTCCCTACCTAAGTCTATAAATTCAGTCCATTTGGAACCTTAACGATTCGGCCTGTTCCACTTCTAAGCATGACAATATATATATAAATAAATATTTTCCATCACAACAAAAGTTCATCCAATTTACCCAAAAAAAGTTCATCCAAAAAAAAAAAAAAACATTACAAACAATGCATATCCAAAAAACACAGGGTTTTTTTTAAAAAAAAAAAAAAAATTCAATTCACACATTAAAAAGAAGAAGAAATTATTCAGCTCAATTATTAACGTAACAAACAACAAAATACAAATTAAAATTTACCAAAAAACAAAAAAACAAAATGCAAATTAAAGATTGAATATAAGCCTCTTTTTTTTATTTTAAGATAACCACCAATTACGTTTTACACGTGTCTGAAGGTGCAGGAATTGATGGCATTCAACTTCCAAAAACCTGCGGGCTCCGTTTTAGATTATGAAAAAAAAAAAAAAAAAAAAAGATTCATTTGTGTTAAGCACTTTATGCTTTTTATTTTTGGCAAACTAAGCACTTTACTATATTTTTATTCTTCGTTTATTCTTGCTTCAAATCGAAACGCTACACGAGGAAGGCAGAAGATATATTCTCCAGCCTTTGTCCGCTTGCACGTGTCATCTCCTTAGAAAATCTACCCTTAAAAAGGGAAAAAGCTGAGCCACTATGAAAGAACGAGATTCTCGGGTGCGCTGCAATAGTCCCGCAGATGCTTCGCACGTGTAGCGCCTAGGACTCGTGTGGTCAGATTGTCTTGGGTGACGTCAGATTTGCTTTTTCACTTTACTTTCTGGCACTAAGACCTACATGTAGTTTCCGATGACGTGGCACGTATCTGTATGGTTAGGCTGTCTCCTTTGTTACCCTGATGGCCCAACCCACGTGGTTTTTCTTCGAAGTTGAGGTCGACGTGGCTTAATTTTCTATTTCGATCTCAGATGTCTCCACCCACACACAGCAATACGCAGCTGGCAAAAACACTTACTCGGCAAAAAGTCGGAAAAGGCTCTAACTAGACATCGGGATTTTCTAGCCATGTAATATTTTCCACTATATGAAAAGAATTAGTGACAATTAAAAGACTTTTAATAACTTCGTTTTAAAGGTTGCCTGTTAATGATACTAACTTGCAATTCATTTTTTTTTTCAATATTTGTTTTTAAAATCAAAATAATAAAAAAAGTTTTTTACCGCATGATGTTCACGATAAGCTTAAACGCCAACTAAAACATTTTAGAGGAAAAGAAAAAAGAGTTCAAAGCAACAAAAGGTAAATAAATTTGAGCGTACTAAATTGTCATCCACAAGATTCATAAAAAATAAAAAAGAGTTAGGTAAGTAATATTAAAGAGTGGGTGGACGAGGAATTGGAAATGTTTGGGGCAAGCGGCAGAGGAAAAAAACAGAAAAGAAAAGAAAAAAAGCTGAGTAGGATAGAAAATGTAGTAGTGTGGAAATTGGATCCGACCAAAAGAGGTGATTGGCCAAAAAAGCAAAGAAAGAAAAAGAGAATCGAAAAGAGGAAAGAGGAAAGAGAGAGATCTTTTCAAGGCCACAAGGGGAACTTGTGGCTGAGAATTTTCAACCCCTCCCATGACGTGGCAAACCCACCTGCTTGGACGGATTAAGAAAACGTAAAATCGACGTGAAAACAACGACGACTACCTCCCCACTCACTCCTCTACAACGTGTCAGATCTCTCTCTCTCTCTCTCTAGAATTTCTGGTAGTAAAAATAAAAGAGAACAGGGTAAAGTGTAAACCAGAGCGAAAATGTCGGAGCCAAAAGACCCGGCGATCAAGCTCTTCGGGAAGACTATTCCAGTTCCTGAGGTCCCGGCTAGCTACGGTGACTCTCCCGGAGCTCCACCTTCTTCTTCTGCTCCTGTTCTTGAGGATGGTTTGGATCAGGAACTTGCTTCTTCATCCATCTCTTCGCCTGAGGCTAATACTAACGGAGATGGAGATGAACGAGAGGTCGACAAGGTACGGGATTTGCTTTTTTTTTTTTAATATTGTTTTTGAGACGACTTATTTTTTGGAAGCCGAACGTAATTAATGGGTTGGTGTTTGTTAAGCTTTGTTAGGAGGTTTTGTTGACTTTTTGGTGGTATAGTGACCCTGGATAATAATTTCTGAGATTTTTTATGGTATTTTGTGTGTTTAATTTGAACTCAGAAGTTTCTATTGTAAGTTTGGGTTTAATTTTGCTTCAGAAATTCGAAGCTGAGAAATTTAGGCACATTTATGGAAACTTTTTTTTATTTCGTTGTTTTATTTAACCTAGGCTATCAGATGGTTCTGTTTAGATTTTTATGCATACCAGGATCAATTTGGCTGAGCTGATTTGGTAAGTTTGATTAATTTGGAGGTTGTTGGTTCCCATCTGTAAGGATTAAAGTTATCCAACTAAGTAGCTTGACGATTTACTACTGAAATATATTTTGATTATTTGTTTGGCGATTCAGTTACTAAAATTTGGATTGCTTGTGAGTTTTTCTATTGACATTTGACTTTGCTTATCTGAAACATATGATATGAATATTTCTTGCGAAATCTTGACAGTGTGGGATTAAAGTTTTATGTTTTCTCGTAACACCTAGGAAAACATGCTTAACCTCCCAAGTTACTTCTCCAGATTTGAGACAATATTGTCTTGAGTCGACATAATTGAGTCCTCACCAATGATGGTTGAGTAGAATCAAATTTTTTTGTACTATTATAGGCTTCTTCAATCTGATCAACGATTTTCTTCAATTTTGGATCGCAGTAAAATTTAACATTTTTTAGCTTAGCATGTTCTAATGGCATCGTTCAGTATGTATCGCTCCGGTGGCAGAAGTGATATCATGGTCACATAAGTAGTTACTTTCTACCATGTTACATATAATACTGTACATTGTAGATTCTTAAAGAAAGTTCTGTTCAATCCTCCATTAAGTAAAGTATAATTGTATTTTTACCCCATTTTGCATGTTGTGATGTCAAGAAGGAACTATATGACAATAAAATTGTATCATAAAGACCCTAAACTAAAAGTAAAAAGAATTGCATTGTAACTCCAAGTTCTGTATCATCCTTTCTGGTGTTTTCTTTCTTAAGCATTGTATTTTGATTTTAACAGTATTCAACACATTTTGTTAGTGGTTACTAGTATGAGCTAGGCATGTATAACATGTAAAGGCATATGTCAAATTGAAATTAAGTTACTTCTTGTTATGGTTGGTATTTCGTTCTTTTTTGACAAGGTATCTTTCTAAAATTCAGTTTTGAAAGTCATTCTCAGTAAAACTTTTGTTAAATTCAGGACTCATTGGGAGAAAAGCCAACCGAGACTACACTGGAAGGTGGAGCCCAACCTGATTCTTCAGAAGAGTTCATTAATACAGATCCAACTCCTGGAGTTGGTGAGAACCCAAAAACACCATCTGTAGAGAAGGGAACTGCTACTTTAAAATCTTCTAAGAGTGAAGAAGAACAGAGTGAGATAAGTAATTCACAAGAGAAGACCCTGAATAAACCAGACAAGATACTTCTGTGCCCGCGCTGTAATAGCTTGGACACCAAGTTTTGTTACTACAACAATTACAATGTTGACCAACCCCGACACTTCTGCAAGAATTGTCAGAGATATTGGACAGCTGGTGGAACCATGAGGAATGTGCCTGTGGGTGCTGGTCGTCGCAAGAACAAGAATTCTGCTTCTCACTATCGTCACTTAACTGTCTCTGAAGCTCTTCAGAATACTCGAAGTGATGTTCCAAATGGAATCCATGGGCACCATCCTTCACTGAAGTCCAATGGCACTGTCCTAACTTTTGGCTCAGACACACCCCTTTGCGAGTCAATGGCTTCTGTTTTGAGCCTTGCTGGTAAAACAATGCGGAACAGTACACTAAATGGATTTCATAAACCTGAAAAACTTAGGGTTCCAGTAACCTATGGAGGTGGAGAAAATGGGGATGATACTTTAGGTGGATCTTCAGTTATAGCAATAGATACAAAAGATGAGGACTGCAAAACTAGGTCACAAGAGCAAGTCATGCAGAATTGTCAGGGATTTCCACCTCAAATGCCATGCTATCCTGGGGCTCCTTGGCCTTATCCAAAAGATGAGGAATGCAAAACTGTGTCACAAGAGCAAGCCACGCAGAATTGTCAGGGCTTTCCACCTCAAATGCCATGCTATCCTGGGGCTCCTTGGCCTTATCCCTGGAATTCTGCTCAGTGGAGCCCTCCAGTACCACTACCCCCCTTCTGCCCTCCAGGCTTTCCAATTCCATTCTACCCTGCTGCAGCTTATTGGGGTTGTAGTGTACCTGGCACTTGGAACATCCCTTGGCTTCCACAGCCATCATCTCCAAACCAGACGGCCTTGTGCTCTGGTCCTAACTCTCCAACATTGGGGAAACATTCAAGGGATGAAAATACACTTCAGGTCAACTGCTTTGGGGAAGAGGAGCCGCCTAAAGAAAATAATGCCGAGAGATGCCTCTGGATTCCAAAGACTTTGAGAATTGATGACCCAGGAGAAGCTGCAAGAAGCTCTATATGGGCAACTCTAGGGATTAAGAATGATAAAGCTGATTCAATTGGTCGGGGAAGACTCTTTAAGGCTTTCCAATCAAAGAGTGATGACAAGAATCATGTAGCCGAAACTTCTCCTGTATTACAAGCCAATCCGGCAGCATTATTTAGGTCACTCAACTTTCAAGAGACCTCGTGATTGTATGCCTTAAGAAGCAGTTGGTTTCTAAAGAGTGGAGATGGACCAACGACAATCATCTGGTCCATACAGAGTTACACCAACATTTGTCCTGACACTCACATGGATTCTCCTGCTTCATCTCTTTTGATCAATTATCAAAGCTGTTAAATAGAAGAAAAGCATAGGTGGATTCTCCTGTAATTCCTTGTAGGAGAAGAAAGCCATCTTACTTTAGGTGAAGTAGCCATTTTTTTTTTTTTATCTTCTCTGGGTGCTAGCATAAACGGACCCAGACCCTTTTTTGTTTTCAGTTAGATGGTTCTTTGAGTTTTTGTACATATTTCTATGGTGTAACAGTGATAGCTGCAAGAGCTTGAGTTTGTGTAACAAAATCCATGATGTACGTAAATAATGTTGAAATTGAAAGCAAAGTCTTTTATGCTTTTTGATTTGATTAGAGTGTTGGTCCAGTTTTGTGTTTTGCGTTTAGTGTTTTTTTTTTTTTTTTTTTTTTTTTTCTGAAATGAAATCTGGGTCCACTCCACCCTTTCTAATAAAGCCTTCAAGATCATGAAGTGGTTCTGGAATTCCCGAACTGGAATCGAATTTGTCAGTAGAAATCGTTCGTTACGTTATGTAGAAACAGAGGCTTTTGTACCAGGCTAATGGGTTGAAGATGGTCTTTGTCCCATTGTTTGAAAAAATGCAAGAACAAAGCTGACTCACATCGGAGTACTTATGTTTGAAGTTGATAGAAAAGGTTGTGTCCTATACAGAATTGGTTCGTTACCACAAAAGGCCAACTACCTTTCCTTTTCCACACGACATAATCTAACAGCTAGCATCAAAAGTCGGAAATCTGTTTGTTGAGTTTTCATTTCTTCATTTTTGTTTCTCTTTCTTTTTCCCATTTTCTTTTCTTTTCTACTTTATGAGTTCATCTTTCTAATCAATGAAACTTAATATATAAAAGTGGGGAAATATAAGGATAATTTTATGGCAAATAACTTTTAACTTTAAATGGGTTCTGAAAAATGCAGTATAAATAATTAAATATAATAGTGATCTCAGGGGAATTACTTCATCCATATGTCCAAATTGATAAACTGTAGAAAACACTAATTCACCAAAAAAAACTGTAGAAAACACTAAGATATTCTCTGCTTGCTACTACCAATGGTTTTCTAGCCTTTTTTGTTGCTGTGAGAAAGTTTTATAAGCAAGAGTTACGTCATATTATCTGTGTCACTTTTAATTATCATGTTCAATATAAATTAAATTATCTATAATTATACGTAACGTCACAAGGTAATAAATTAAAATATTTATTTCCTACATAAACATTATTACATATTTAATGATAATAGTTTGTCACACCAAATTATTTGTTAGATATATAATTTTTTTTTTTTCTAATTTTGGGACCCAAGGAATGTGATGCCATTAAGAGTTAAGACACTGTATTCTCTATCTCTTTCTTTTATTTTTTCCCTCTTCAGCCTACCTTTTCTCCTATTGAATTAATAGGAAGAAGGCTTATTTCCTCATTCATATTATTACTTAAAATACTCTTGTAAAATTTGTGAAAAGCATACTTTCTTTGAATTTGAACCTGATGATGTTGATTTGCTGGCAACTAGCAAAAACATTTTCTACTAATCCTGATGTGGGCATTGAGTGCTCTTCTAGCATGGATGTTCGTGGTGAAGACATTGTGCTGCCAAGTGGACCAGTGACGCGTTCTCGAGCTAAGAAGATCAAAGCGGGAATGCTTGGACTTGTGAAGAGAATAATTGATGAAGATCGATTCAAGTATCCACATGATCCAAACACTTTTATGAGGCATAATGATGATTTAAGCATGATGTCCAAGCAAGGAATGAAGGTGGTAATGCTGCTCGGGAGTTGCAAAGACGAAACGACATAATTTTAGCCATTTTCGGATTTCATTGGCAGTTTCGTAATTTAGCTATTTTCGGATTATAATGGCAGTTAATTTTAGCCATTTTCGGATTTCAATGGCAGTTTCGTAATTTAACTATTTTCGAATTATAATGGCACTTTCGTAATTATTGCTATTTCCAGATTATAATGGCAGTTTTGTAATTATTTCTATTTTCGGATTATTTTTATTTAGGGTTAGTTTTTAGCCTTAGGATTACTTTCCTAATTATTTTATGGTCTAGATTGATTCTTAACCTAACCCTAATATCTATATAAAGGGGTGGGTTACTAGCTTGGAAGACAACTTTGATTATTGATTATATAGAATCTATTCTTGTTTTCAACAAGACTTGTGTGTTCCAAGTGAGGATAGTTCTTCTTCTACTTGTTGCATTTGGGAATTGATCTTCTTATCAAAGGTATTTATTTTGTGGCGAATTTCAATTTCATTCTTTGCCTTCTAATTAGTGTTGCTAGATACAATTGTTATCTAGAGGTGCTATAGGGCGGGTTTTTACCTAGGGTTTGTTCCATATCATCTTGGGTGTTGGGATTACAGTTTCTTTAAGCTTGGGGTTCCGCATCATTTTGTATAGATAGGCTTGTTTTTCTTGCTTTTGTTGTCAGTGCACAGGGTGTTGAAGTAGATGAAGAGAAGATCAAGGCTACCAAGGAATGGCCTACACCTAAGAACATGTCTGAGGTAAGATGATGCGGGCATCATAGAGTCATATTCTAGCATTGGAGCAAAAGATGATGACATCATCTTGCCTAGTAAACCAATGGTGCGTTCTCGAGTTAAGAAGATCAAAGAGGGAATGCTTGGATTTGTGAAAAGAATTATGGATAAAGATCGATTCAAGTTTCCGAATGATTTGAACACTTTTCCGAGGCCTAATGATGATTTAAGCATGTTGTCCAAGCAAGGGATGAAAGTCGTAATGATGCTCGAGAGTTGCGGAGACGAAACGACATCATTTTAAAAATAAACAACTTAGAATGGCAATTTCGTAATTTAGCTATTTTCGGATTATAATGGCAGTTTTGTAATTATTTCTATTTTAGGATTATTTTTATTTAGGGTAAGTTTTTAGCCTTAGGATCACCTTCCTAATTTCCTTAGGATTACTTTCCTAATTTTCTTAG
>QANX01007132.1:0-11762 GCA_003254975.1 Ochetophila trinervis | reverse complement strand
TTTTTTTTTTTTTTTTTTCAATTGGTATTGTATATAGATATCGGAAAAAGCTTCATTCTCGGTCGCTTTCCAAAATATTGGATGGGAATGGGCAAGCAACGTTGTAGGGGCAGGGGCAAGTTTGGGAATTGTTGCATCTCTATTGGTGGCGATGTTAGGGCAAGCAAGGTATCTATGTGTGATTGGAAGGGCTCGGTTAGTGCCTTCATGGTTAGCCAAGGTTCATCCTTCTACTGGAACCCCCTTGAATGCCACTCTCTTTCTGGGTATGTCATCAATTAATTGCTGCTCTTTTACTTTCTTTATATATATGAACTTTATCATGTAGACTACATAGCAAGAAAGCAGATTATACGTCAAAGTAAATTTTCCAATTTGTATTATCCTTTAAAGAGGTTAGAAACGGTGAGTTTTTTTCCTTTCCTTGTTTATGGAAATTTTTGACAATATATATTTATTCCTGAATTATAAGTACATTCCTACGCATATATTAGAAAATATTTCCCCCAACAGTACTAACAGTAACACTATATTTTTTATATTTTATGTCTAATACTCTCTTTCACATATAAATCTGTTTGGATCTTTACAATTGTATTTTCGGCACGGCTTCTTTTGGGTCCTCATACATTTTTTTATTTTTGGGTAGAGTTATTGAGTTTTGAACCTATAACTACTAGATCTTTCGGCTCTAATATCATATTGAATCACTACTGATCCTAAAAGTTTAAGCTGATAGGATGTGAGTCATCATCTCTTTTATATATTAAGCCTAATACACTGTATTATTTTTTGCTATTTCATTAACCATGTATTATATAAATTAAGTCATATATAATTATGTATGCGCTAATAAAATAAAACATATTGATCTTATATAATATATATTGAATATCTGCTTTTAAATGATCTATTATGCTGCATTATTAATACAACTATATTGTATATAATTAAATTTTTGTCCCTATATAATAAAAACCAAAACTAACTGGTACTGGTAAAAGTAAAGTCATTTGCAGCAAAAAAACAAAAAGGACAAAAGAAAAACACTGAAAAAAAATTATTTTTGGGCAATTAAAAACAAACACCATTTTCTATAATAATAATAATAATAACAATAATAATACAAAACAAGCTTTTTAACATGGCGGTCATAAGAGTCTAACCCTCTAACTCCAATACTGCACATGTTTGTTCAGACGTTCCTTTAAAATTTCAACAAACCATGTGTCTTGGAGCAAAAATAGATAGTTCAGGATTATCAAATCTCTAGGTAAAATTTATCACACCATGTAAATTTCATGTGTGCATTTTATATTTGTTTAAGCCTGGATACTTGGTGGTCCTATGACCACATAAATACTTTGTGTGTTTTGACATTATAACTGCTATCATCATCATGAATTTGACACATCAAATTACATTAAAAGAGAAAGAAAAAGGCAACAAAAAAATATTGCTACAGAAAAAAGAAAAATAATTTTTTCTTTTTTTTACTCCCAATGATGTAGGACTCTGTACAGCCTCCATTGCACTCTTCACAGAGCTTGACATAGTACTAGACATGATCAGCATTGGCACACTGTTGGTGTTCTACCTTGTAGCCAACGCTCTTCTTTACCGTCGATACGTAATAACCAGCAGCAATTCTCCAACGCAGATCCTCTTCTTCCTCTTCCTTCTCTCATTCAGTGCCATTGGCCTTTCCCTATCATGGAAGCTCAAGCAACAATGGTGGGGTCTACCACTATTTGGTGGGTCAATCATTGCCATCATTTCCTTCTTCCACTACACAGTGCCTTGTCTCTCTAACCCTTCTGGTTGGTCTATGCCTTTCATGCCTTGGCCTCCTGCAATTTCCATTGTCCTCAATGTCTTCCTCATGGCAACTTTGAAAATGCTTTCCTTTCAGAGGTTTGCAATATGGGCTTGTTTGACCACTTTGTTCTATCTTCTTTATGGAGTTCATTCTACTTACCAAGCTGAGGAGATGGAGATGGGTCCTGTTGGTGATCATCATCATCATCATCAAGATGTGAATCAGCTCACCTCATCTATGCAACACCAAACTAAGCTCGACAGCATTCAAGTAATTTGATAATCATGTTGCAGTTTTTGTACATTTCATCAGTCTTTGATATAAACTGTTATCATGTAATTATAATTATCAGCTCCTCTTTGAGGGTTTGGGGGGGTTTTACAAATGCACATTAATTTTATGGAGTTCCTGTCAGATTAAGCAAAAAGGAATTCCCCAGCAAATATGAATACAAAATGTTGAACAAATTAATTGGAGAAAAAGGCCCAAACTGTGTCTACGGAGAAAACTCATGAGTCATATGATATATACAATCACGCTAAAATTATCAGATCGAGCTTTGTTTATTTACTAGTACTTGGACTAATATTTAAAAATTATATAATTATTAATTTCTTCCTATTTTCGATTTACTTTGTTTAAATAAATTTTAGTATTTTATTAAATTCATATTAGATTGAGAATGCATTTTTAAATATGCACAGTTAAAATAATCCAATGGCTAATAAAAAATTCATAATGCTAAAATCATCATGTCAAAATGACTCTATATATGTATTCAGCCTTTTGGTAGTGGATTTAATAATGTTATATTAAAATCAATGAGATTAACATTTTAAATTTACTTTAAAACATATATGCAATTCAATTAAATAAACTCAAACAAGTTCAACATAAGGATCATTTCCTTTAGATCCATAGGTACAACTGTCGCACATATTAAATACATGTATAAATATGGATATGTTAGAGAGTGGTGGAGTAAGAGAAAAAAAAAGGGGGATAGAATAAAAGGGCGGTGGAGATAAGAAATCTAGTTAGACTGAAAAACTTGTGTAATAATTATGTTTTAACCACTCTCCTCTTGATGATAAGAGCTAGGGAGCTAAAAAATGCATATATCTTGAAAAATTATATAAAAATAATATGCGAACTAAAAGGGCATTTACTTAGAGACAAAATTATCATTTACTTTTCAAGTTGTTTTTTTTTTTTTTGGTAAAAATTTACTTTTCAAGTTTCTAGATAGATTTATATATATATCATGTTGTAATTTTCTTTTCTTTTTGGCTAAAAATATCATGCTGTGCTTTACATACATAAATAAATATAAATTATTTTTTTAAAATTGTCTTGTTAAGTTATGATGAAAGACTACAATAATAAATTTGTGCACATTTGATATACCACCGTAATATTTTAGTCCGTGTACGGATTTGGGATCACCATCTCAATTATAAATTTTTTCTGGCACTAATATTTCCGAAGTTTTAAAAAATTTAAAAATTAATTTTTATATTTCATACTGAATTTTATAAAATGTTAGTCTTTCATCTAATTCCGTTCCTTTTTCTATGTTGCATTGTACATACAAAGCATGTGACTCATTTTTCTTTTGTAATTTAAAATGTAAAAATTGACTTTCAACTTCTTTGTTTTGCTAATTTTAGGAAAAAAAAAATATTCCTTGCCAGTTTGCATTTGCACCGCAAGGGAGTGTACCCACCATCAGAAGAAAGACCATGGTAATTTTTGCTGAGTTTTTTATGCTTAGTTGAGATATTTTCAAAAATAAATGTTAATAATTTTCTAGTTCTGTTTTGCTTTACACTATTACAGAAAATAGCTATTGACGACGGTAATATTTTTATATAGACGTCGGTTGAAAAAGAGAGCCGTCGTTGATAAAATAAGACGACGGTTAAAAAACATCAACGACGGTTTCAACTGTAACCGTTGTCTAAAGTTACATCAAATACGATGGTTACTCCAACAACCGTCGTTGATAAAAGACTAAAATACACGTGGCAGCAACGTTGTGGCCACGTGTATGTTGAAGAGTATAGACGACGGTTCCGTCGTCAATTGTTAACTTATCGACGACGGTTCCTAAAGAAACCGTCGTCTATTATGTAAGTATAGACGACGGTTTCTTTAGGAACCGTCTTCAATAAGTTAACGATTTTAACCGTCGTCCTTTTGTGTATATTTGTCCACGTGGCGCTCTTACGTTTAGTCTCTAAAACCTTCAAGATATAGCCGTTGCAAAACTAGCCGTTGCAAAAAATATAGCCGTTGTAATTTTTTTTTGCTTATATATTTTCATTTTTGTTCTAAATCAAATTCATTAAATTCATTTCTCTCATAATTCTTGTTCAAATTCTTTTAGTGGTGATCAAAAATATTCAAATAGCATTTATTTAAGATTTAAGCCATCAATTTATTGAAGCCTGAAGTTGATTTGTGTAAAAGAACTCACTATCAAAGTAAGTAATTTTATGCAATTAACTACATTAAATTTTTTTAAAATTATTAGGTTATGAACATTTAAATTTTGCAATGATATATATATATATATGTTTTCCATTTATTAAATTTGTTAGTTTGTTTAAATATTTGATATGTTATAATCTCATATAGTATCGTTATTTATTAAATATTTTATGTTGTTGTAGTTAATTTTAGAATATAGTAAAATATTGTCACATTAATTAGTTGTGTAATTATCGTTGTCTATATATTTATTGTTATCTATTTATTTTCTATTATTGATTTGTTAATTATTAAATTTTGGTTAAATTGTTAGTAATATATTATTCATTGCTATAATTTAAATCATTCTTGTTTAAATTAGTTTTAATTAGTTGTTATTTAAATAGATAAAATGGACAAATCATGGATAAGGATGGATAGGAGAACCGATGCATTTCAAAAGGGTTTTGAAATGTTTTTAGAATTTACTAAGAAAAGTGCAAATAGAGATGGTAAAATTCGATGTCCTTGTATGGAATGTGGAAATTTATTATTTAGTACTATTGAAGAAGTGAGAGGGCATGTATATTTTAAGGGATTTGATACGAATTATCGTAAATGAATTTTACATGGAGAAGAGTTGGAAGAGTCTGAAGGATATCGTGGAGATTGTTCTAGAATTAGTGGAATTAGTAAAAGTAATAACACTGAAAGTCATTTTACCCACATAAATACGGATGATGAAGAAGTGGTGGGTAATAATATTGACATGGTGAATGATGCTTGTGACAAGTTCGTGGATAATCCTAGTGAATTTAAAAGGTTGTTGGAGGATGCCGAAACTCCTTTGTAAGTCTACTGCTGATCGAGATTGCTGGAATAAGAAGTCTATATTTTTTGAGCTTGACTATTGGAAGTCATTGTATGTGAGGCATAACTTAGATGTCATGCATATTGAAAAAAATGTATGTGAGAGCATTGTCGGCACATTGCTTAACATTCCTGGAAAAACTAAAGATGAACTTAATTCTCGGCTTGATTTGGTCGAAATGGGCATAAGAAGTAATTTGGCTCCTGTTGTTGAAAAGAGAAGGACATATCTACCACCTGCATGTTACACATTATCCAAGGAAGAGAAGAGAACTTTTTGCAAGTGTTTGGCAAATTTAAAGGTTCCAGATGGCTACTCTTCAAATTTTTGGAATATTGTGTCGATGAATGATTTGAAGTTGAAAAGCATGAAATCTCATGATTTACATACCTTGATGCAACAACTAATGCCTGTTACACTACGATCAGTCCTCCCAACAAATGTTTGACATGTAATAATGAGATTTTGTTTTTTCTTCAACGCTATATGCAAAAAAGAGATTGATGTTTCAAATTTGGACATTATTCAGACAGATCTTGTTAAGACATTGTGTTTACTTGAAAAGTATTTTCCTCCGTCTTTCTTTGATATAATGGTTCATCTAACTGTTCATTTGGTTAGAGAAGTGCGATTGTGTGGACCAGTTTTCTTTCGGTGGATGTATCCTTTTGAGAGATACATGAAAGTGTTGAAGGGGTATATTCGCAATCATTACCGCCCTGAAGGCTGCATTGCAGAGAACTACATCGCTGAGGAAGCAATCGAATTTTGTAGTGAGTATAAAAAAGGCGTGCATGTAATCGGGAACCCACCTGGCCACCATGAAGTACAATGTGTGAAAGATGATACTGGTAATCCTTTGAAGGGTGGTAATTTATTGGGTATTACTCGTGACCTATAGGAGTAAGTACATTTGTACATACTTTCAAATACACCCGAAGTACAACCTTACTTCAAGTATGTTTAATGCTCTATATAAGTTGTTGAATATTATATTGAATATTTGTTTACTATAGTCATTAAATTTTGTTGTCTTTAGGAAACATATGGAGAGTTTGAAGTGTGATATTTGTAACAAAACAAGAAAAGCAAAATGGTTTCAAAACGAGCAAAATCGCACTTTCATTTATTGGTTCTGAGATGAAGTAAGTTTAAAATTAATTAATTTTAATGGTTCAGAGATGAAGTAACATTGCATTTACTAATAGTGCGTGTGGTATTTTTGCATATTCAGAAAGAATTGAGTGAACCAGATAATTGTGTATCACATACATTGAGATGGATTGCAGTGGGACCATGTTTTGAAGTAATGAGCTATTCGGGCTACGACATTAAAGGAATCCGATACCATACAGTTGAAAGAGACAACAAGCGTGTTACACAGAATAGTGGCTTAAGCTTGGTTGCTGGATCGATGCAGTATTCAACTGCGAAAGATGACAATCCAAAATTCACCAATTTGTCATTTTATGGATTAGTGGTCCAAATATGGGATGTGGATTACATTAAATTTCGAATTCCGGTGTTCAAATGTGATTGGGCTGACATCAATCATGGTGTTAAGACAGATGATTGTGGATTTACATGTGTCAACTTCAACAAACTTGGTCACAAATCTGATCCATTTATTTTGGCTTTGCAAGCAACACAAGTATTTTATGTGGAGGATCCTTGTGATTCATAATGGTCGGTGGTATTAAGCACTCCTCATTACACACATACCAAATCTTCTGAAGGGGATACATTTGGAGACATTGATTTGATTCACACTCCATTTGCTACGCAAATACCGAATGATGAGATCGCTCTTGATGTTGAGAACTGTGAAGAAGTCTGTGTTCGTAACGATTGTAATGGAATATGGATTAAAAATAAAATAAAATATAATGCTGATTGTGTTTAATTAATTTTTTCCCTTTTATTATATCAAGTATGTCCAATTTAAATTTAAAGTGTTTTCAATGTACAAATTAAATTAATGGTAAATATATTAATTAATTATATTATATGCCAACTTATAGTAAAATAATTTAATTATATTAAAATAGTTTAATTATATTAAACAAGATACATTTAAATTTTATAAACAATATAGGTGTTAATTAGTAAGTTTATAAATATTTTAACTTTTATTAAAATAATTTAATTATATTAAAATAGTTTAATTATATTGAACAAGATACATTTAAAGTTTAAAAAAAAATTTCACTTTAATTAGTAAGTTTATAAATATTTTAACTTATATTAAAATAATTTAATTATATTAAAATAGTTTAATTATATTAAACAAGATACATTTAAATTTTAAAAAAAATTTAGGTGTTAATTAGTAAGTTTATAAATATTTAACTTATATTAAAATAATTTAATTATATTAAAATAGTTTAATTATATTAAACAAGATACATTTAAATTTTAAAAAAAATTTAGGTGTTAATTAGTAAGTTTATAAATATTTAACTTATATTAAAATAGTTTAATTATATTAAACAAGATACATTTAAATTTTAAAAAAAATTTAGGTGTTAATTAGTAAGTTTATAAATATTTAACTTATATTAAAATAATTTAATTATATTAAAATAGTTTAATTATATTAAACAAGATACATTTAAATTTTAAAAAAAAATTAGGTGTTAATTAGTAAGTTTATAAATATTTAACTTATATTAAAATAATTTAATTATATTAAAATAGTTTAATTATATTAAACAAGATACATTTAAAGTTTTAAAAAAAATTAGGTGTTAATTAGTAAGTTTATAAATATTTAACTTATATTAAAATAATTTAATTATATTAAAATAGTTTAATTATATTAAAAAGATACATTTAAATTTTATAAATTTAATTTTTAATAAAAATGATATCCAGGCGCCTGAATTGGCACCTGGATACACGCCTGGCACGCTCTGGATCGAGCTTGGTTCTTAATTTTTTTAAAAATTTTTTTTAGTTTAAACGGCACTGTTTAATAGTACTATAGACGATGGTTATAGCTAAGAACCGTCGTCAATAACTAAAACGGTGCCATTTTTGTCCCGTGTTTTCTTCCTTACACGGCATTCTCTTCCATTTTTCCCCGATTCTCCAGAAACCCTACACCTGAAGCTGTTGCCGCCGCTGCCTTCTCTCCGCCGCTTGCTTCATTTCAACGGGAATCTACAGCATATTCAACAGCAGGTAAGTAATGCTCTATATATTTTCTGTTCTGCATCTTCAAACCGAATTTTTTTTTTACAGTTTGCTTCATTTCAAGCCCGAAAATGTGTTTGCTTCATTTCAAATCCGAATATGTGTTGAAATGTTGATTTTTATATTGTGCCCGTTAATTTTTTTGTATATAATGTTGATTTTTATATTATGCCCGTGATTTTGTTGATTTTGTATATAATGTTGAAATGTTGATTTTGTATATAATTTTGAAATGTTGATTTTGTATATAATTTTGAAATGTTGATTTTTATATTATGCCCGTGATTTTGTTGATTTTATATATAATGTTGAAATGTTGATGTATGAATATATTGTATGAATAAAGATGGATGAATATATTGTATATTGGATAATGAATATATATTGGAATTATATTGACGACGGTTTCTTTAGAATATATTCACGACGGGCTTAAAAAATTTAAAAACGACGGTTTTAAAGACGACGGTTTTGTATATATATATGTTACGGTTTTATATTATATAATATGTTATTAGTTGGTTTATAAGTTGTTTATAATGTTACGGTTTTATATTATATAATATGTTATAATGTTGGTTTGTTAATATGTTATTAGTTTGTTTATAAATTGTTTATAATGTTGTTAATAATTGTTTGATAATGTTGATATATTTTTTTGTAGATATGGATCTAAATCAAGATCCCACTAATCCTAATGATCAAGACTCTTCCTCAAGTAGGAAGCAAAAGAAAGGGAGAGGACCGTTGAAATTAGAAAAAAATTCATAGACAAGTTGCTAGTGGCGAACTTGGGGAAGTAATATACAATGAGTATGGGGTCGGAGTGAATAAAGCCGGCCAATCTCTAGCTAATTTTGAAGGTGGTTACACCCGATCTCAAATACCGATCACCTACAATAGTTGGAACGATATTCCAATAAATTTGAAGAATACATTATAGGAGATAATAAAGGTAATAATACAACCAATTTAATTTTAATTAAAGTTTTTGGTTAATTAATTTCGTGATTTTATTATGATTGTGCTAATAATACCTTAATTTTTTATGTAGAACTCTTATAACAAGGACGAATAATTGAAACATAAAACTTTAAAGGATTGTGCAGAAAAATGGAGAAAATGTAAGAGTTTTATGTACACACATTTTGTACACCCGTACATCGAATTAGGGGACATGGAAGCTTTCGATGTAGTCCCCAAAAAATATAAGGAATTTATTACACAAGACCAGTGGGATGAATTTGTACAGCAACGTTTAACACCTGAGTGGGCGGTAAGTATTAATTAATTCAATTTGTTACATTTTATTAACTAAACTACAATTAACATGTTATGTAATTAATATTCGTTTTTAATCTTACAGGAACTTCATAAGCAACGCTCAGAATTAAGAAAAAGAAATCGGTACAATCATCGACTATCCTGTATTGGATTTGCACGGGCAGAGTACAACGAAGTGAGTGAAAAATTTTATTAAATTGTTTTAATTTAATTTCGTGATTTTAGTGTTTTTAGATATTTAAATTAAACTGTTTTAATTTAATTTAATAAAATTAGTAATTTTGAATACTTTGAAATTATACTGTTTTAATTTAATTTAGCATTTATATTTTATAAACATGTAGAAGCTGAGATTGGGCACAGATGAACCGCTTTTCCGAGATGCTTTATGGAAGTTGGGCTACGCGAATAAGGAGGGAAAATTTATTACACCAGAAGCTGCTGCAGTTGCAAAATATATGGTATTAAATATATTTTCTGATTTGCATATTTTATTTAAATTAAGTAACTATGCAATTTTAGCACTGATATTTTAATATTTTATAAATTTGACAGGATGCTTTACGGGAGAGAATAGCTGCTGGGAAGGTCAACATTGACTTGGATTCGCCCAACGATATATTGACCCAAGTGTTGGGTACTCCCGAGCACCAGTGTCGAGTTAGGGCGAAGGGTAAATTGGTGACTCCTACTGAGTATTGGCACACTCCTCGACATAGAACCCAACCAACAAAAGAGAGGGACAGTGCAAAGGATGAGTGCATCAGACAGCTATCTGAGGTCATTCGCGACCTCCAAGAGAGTAATACGTTGTTGTCTGCACAGCTCACCAAAACACATGATGACTTTGTGGCAAACCCAGGACATATGGAGTTCATGACAGATCAGTATATGAACAATACCTGGGTTGCCACTAATATTCCTGAGGAGGCGCACCATTTCAGTACTACGACAGCACCAGTACATCTTAGTACTCCTCCAACTCCAGTATATCCCATGACACCTAAGGAGGTAAATTTTTGCAAGATTATTGTTTAATATAAATTTAATATATTGATTGTTATTTAATTAAAAATTTAATCAATTTATTTTGCAGGGTCTATAGTGCAAGCTTGCTATATGCACTAGAGATAATATAGTTGTTGTTGGATTGATGTACCCTACGACCGATCCAGACTCTGTTTTCCATGGGATACGATTATGGGAGCTTAATGTGCGGGTAAATGTTCAGGAGGCATTGGTCCCTGATGCAGCCCTACCTCTACCAGTTTTTGACATTACATTGGTTGGAGAAGCTGTGGAGTCATTTTGTCCATGGCCTAGATTCTTAGTCATTTTACCTGAAGAAGAGGTAAATAATTAAATTATTAATAATTGTTATTTATAATGTTTTTATTTATTTATTATAATTAAGTTATTAATAATTGTTATTTATAATGTTGTTTTGAAATTTATATATTTGATTAGGTGGAGATATCAGTACGAGCATCAAAAGGCAATGCAGTTGCTCATTCAGACTCGAATAGTACTCCCCATTCACGTCATTCGCGGGCATCTCCACCGACTAATGAAAGTCAGCATCAATTAATCGTCTCTGACCTGCCACCGAAGCTCAGATTAATGAAGATGGTAGCTGCCACTGTCTTCAACCAACAATTTATGCAACTTCAATTCAACATGGGGAGGGGTATGATAGGCAATTCTCATCCTGGAATGCTGACACATGTGGATATTGACCAATTTTGTCAGATGCATGACTTTGGTGTTGATTGCGTCTTATTATATATGAAGTAAGCTAAAAATTTATATTTGAAGTTATAATTAATTTATTTTCAATTTAAAATTTTCTTAAAGTGTATTTGACGTGGATCACTGTAAGTATAATTTTAGCATAACTGTAAATTTATATATAATATTATGTTTACTAATGCATTAATATTATTTGTTTGATTTTTATGTACAGTTTAAAAATTGTGTTTGGGTACAAGACTTCATTGATGAATTTAGAGAGGATTGGGCTGAATATTTTACTGAAGAAGTTTCAAATTCTTTAAATTTGTTATCATCGTTTAATTAGTTTAATTTAATTATTAATTATGTATTTAAATTTTGTAATTGTTA